>JALLPI010000159.1:0-30299 GCA_036939935.1 Cyclotella atomus | reverse complement strand
AATAAACAATAAACAAGAGGCAACCCCGTTTAGGCAGATGATCATTAGACAGAGCTGGCATTGTCAATCCGTTCTGATAGATCGAGCATGAGTTCCTCGCTTTTAGGTATGCTATCATGATTTGAGTTGAGATTTTGGCAACAGTATTGTGAGTGATGTTCTCTTAATAACAACAAACGTATCACAGAACAGTATACATCCATTGTGCATAAAGGGATTCTATATTGCATAACGTCTTGCAACCGGCAACATGAAAGTGTGAACAGTGCATCTTGTCATGAGCTTTTCAGCCCAAAAGATCAAAATATACCAAGTTCACAGTCTGCTCGGGGGGGATTGCAACGTATGCTTTGTCATAGGCATCATTGTAGCTGTGCATCACAAAACTCACCATATACGAACCTTTTCATTTAATGACAAAATCAATCAAATGAAGCGTCATTGGCCTTGACCTATTTTTGCCTTCACGCTCAACGAAAATTGATCTTGACGAAGGAAACGTATCGCCATAGACTACTCTTGCCACGGAGAGGAATAATTTCTCGTCATTGTCACGATCGTTAAGAAACCCAATCAAAATACGAGTTGGAACTCCATGTAAGGACAGCTTGCGCAAAGTATGCACTAGCTTCTGATGAGAGCTGTGGTTGTATAAAACATCCGATGCGACAATCAGTAATTTAGGGTCATGAATGGCAGAACATGTCTTCCCGATCATGTCTGAAACTGCTTGAACCTCTGAAACGTCATCCCAATCAAGTCTCATTGCAGTCACATCAGCACCAAGAATACCTGCGTTAAGATCTAAATTTCGTCGCAACCATACATCATCATGATCAGTAATGATAACTTGATGAAACTTGCGAGTTGCGGCAAGGCCCATGCCCAATAGACCGCAGCCTGCACCCAATTCAACTATTATCGTATCCTCGGTGTTTGACGGCAGTATATCTTCGCGGATGTGCTTCATCATCGGCAACGCAGTGGGCCATACGAATCTCCCGACGTTCTTTTCGACATCTTCATCGTTGTCTTGCAGATCCTCTATGATTCTTAGATGATGCGTTCCGCCTATGTCGACGGCGCATGTGTCATCCATCATGAGAGGTGTGTTCAAGTTGCATGTGATCGTTGAATCATCTCTTTTATCTCTAGTGCAACGACAAAGATGACACGGTGATGAATCGAGTTGGCAGCTAGCTCGGGGAGGCGTGTGGAGGGTTTGGCTAATTGCTTTTGGATGGACGATGCGGTGATGGGTAGGGCGGGCAGGTAAGTACGCCCTGGCGGCACCAAAATGCCCAAAGAAAGTAGAGGGCACCTCTACTTCGGCTAGAGATTTGGCGCCCGCCGTGCGCCGTGCCCGCATCGCCCTTCACTTCTGCATATTCAGTGAGCACCTCGCGTCATAAGCAAGAGCTTGCACTTGCAGAAGATTGCAGACCACTCAGATTGAATTCTATTGCATTCATCTTTGGTTGCATTGTACAATATTGGCCTGCTGACTGTCAAACCATCATCTCTTGATTGCTGTCAACTGTGCATTGGCATTGAAGAAGTTACTGGACGAGGCGAAAGAAAAAGTGGAAGGCACACTACCACGTGTATCAGTTTGCGCATCATGTCCAGAATTAAAGCGTTAACATTGTACAAATCCATCCTTAGAGCTCATTCAAAATATCTGCCGATGGAAATGAGGCAGCTTGGTGATGCATACGTAAAGTCTGAGGTAAGATTTTGTGATATCATACCTCCAACTTTTAGACATGCATCTGATCAGATGATATTGATCTTGTCCATGCAAACAATAGTTTCGACTTCACAAATCAAAAACCAAGCAAGAACAGCTGCAACAATTCTTCACAGAATGGGATAAGTATCTTATCCACATTGAACAAACTGGTAGAAAGCAACAATCTGCAAAGTCTGGTTTAGTTGATGCACCCACATCTCATTCAGCATCTGTGCTGGAAGAGAATGGACATAGCAATACTGGTTTTGGAAGAGATGTAGCGAGCGGCGAATTTAATGAGGAGCAGGAGAGCCAGTTGCAAAAGCTGAAAGAAGAAGCTATGAAAGCTGCTGCTGGGAAATAATAATGGTGTGAGAGAGTTGAACGAACAAAGATCAGAAGTGAAAGTGCAAATTGATGGCCATGAAAATCGACGCTTTGTGTCAAGCCAGACTTTTTGTGTCCAGGTGTTGCTGCAGAAATTCCTAGCAATGCTACAAGACCGAATCAGATTATATATATTTTTTATGTATTCAGTATTAATGCTATGTCAAGTGATAAATCTCAATGGTAACATAGTTTCAAGCTCCACGCTTTTCAGCAAACCAAACAACCTGTGATTCCCCATTGTCTACAGCATCTTCCACCTGAGACTGAGGCACACTGTCATGACTACACGAACTCAAACCCGCATCCGCACGTACTGCAACTGTAAACTGCTCAGTCTGAGGATAATCTTCTTCTGGCGAATGTTGCGTGAGGAGTAATGGGCTTTTCTCAGGAGTTTTTGTAGGCTGTCGCTGGCGTTTGGATCTACGTGGGAAACCTTTATTGCTATTAGAGGTTTCAAGGGATTGTAGAGCTGAATGAAGACGTTTGTTGACGTCGTTGGGTGACGTCGAGTCTTTTGCTGCAGCTGCGGAGGAGGTGACTTCTTTTTGCTCATCTAAGCTGTTGGATGTGCTCAATTTGGATGGCTCGAGCAGATGATCAGTCACGTCATTGAACAACATATGTTTTCTAGCAGCATCTTCATTGCCAAACACATCCTCTTTGTTTTTTGGAAGCCCGTGAAGCTCGTTTACTGTGTGAGGTGGATTCGTTGGACCATTGATACTTTTGACATCGTCTCTTTTGTCTTCTTGAACCACTTCAGTTGATATTTGAACCGTTGGAAGATCAGGATCGACGCGTTTGTCAGCAGTATCATTTGGCAACATGGGCGACTCCTGGCTGTTTACCAGCGAAAATTTCGTCTCACAACCTTCCCTGTATCCATACCTAACAACATGATACAGCCAATCCACTGAAATCACGTGCAGTCCCCACTCACATGCCTTCTCGTATTTCTTCCCGCTGGCATCTTTACATATCAAATGTGTGTTCTTGGATTTCAAATTGTCGGTGTACTCAGCCCCAATTTCTTTAAGCATCCAAATGATACCGTAGCGAGACGCATCAACGAATCCCGTGAGAGATATTAGAAAGTTGTTGGGTGGCATTAGTCGAATGGGCCAAGGCTGCGGCTGGAACAACAGAGGATATTCTTCTGCGTTGTATTTTACTTCATCGCCTATGCAAGCTTTGACCCAGATGGGTGTCACGGATACAATCTTGACACTTTGTTTCGATAGTTCAGCAAGTAGAGGATTGAGTTTGGAGTAATCTCCGTACCCGGCCGAAGATAGGACATAAAAATCTCTGGAGATGGTTGAGTTGTTTTTGAGTGCTGATTGGATATCGATTTTGATAGCTTCAAATAGCTGCTTTGAAAGAAGTAGACCTCCGTTGCTTTTGATGAGCGCCTCCATCTCAGTTGTTTCGAACGAGACTGTTCCATCGTGTGGTTTGGAACGTACTATGGCAAATATGTCTCCCATGAATACATTCGAATTGAGCAAAGCCTTCTTTGTTGTAACTTCGGCGACAGTGTTGCTTGGCTTTACTTCTGCAGGTTGCTGTATAGCTTGTATAGGCACAGGAGGAAATGGAGGTGTTTTTATAGTCTGGCTGTGCAGTGTTGAGAGGATCCACTCTGGTGTGACTGCCATGGGCCCGCGTGGATGATGCTGACAAAAAGATCTAGCATCTTCCCTAATAAGGCAATGAAATTTAATTAGATGAGTATATTCGAGACACTAACAGCATTCACTTAACAACTTCTTACCATTGCTCTTCGGAACAGCCATCACTCAAAACCACAACACTAATCACATCATTCGGACTCCAATATATTGTACCCCCCGCCCTCCGAATTAACTTTGATAGCTTGATCATGACCTGCATATTCTTATCCTCATCTGAGCTAGAATCCAATGACTTTTCACTAATGTCAAAGCCCACGAAGAGAAAGCTTTGAGAAGTAAACAACCGTGAAAAAGTTTGGGATAACATCCATTCACACGCCTCTTCTAGAGATGCATTTTGTAGCTCTATCGGCAACGCAGCATTCCCAGTCGGCGTTTCTTGCTCCGCGGATTCGTCAAGAATATAAAGGCTTTCATCAACTTTAGTCTGCTCTTTATCGCAATCTACAACCCATTCACTCCGCACCACCTGTAATCGCTTGGCAAACTCCTTTTCTTTGTTACGTTTCACATATTCATATTTGCTGCCCTTCGCTTCGTCTAATATTAAATGAGTGACAAAGGCAGGATCAAAATCCCTGACCGCCACTCCTCCAAGGGTGACTATCAAAGATTCTAGGTGGGTTTTATCAGCGGCAGTTTGGCCTGAGAGACACGCCACTACTCCTGATAGGGGCTCGGATGCCGATTGTCGTGAGATGGAGGAGCGGGATCTTTTGCGCCGCTGTGGGATTGGCAAAGAATGACGACGTCTATTGGCTGTTGAGGCTACATTCATTGCACAGTGTCAGTAGTTGTCAGAGGTTGCATTGTTGCGGCTTGAAGGCGGCTTGTGAATTAGCTTGGACCATTCCGAACTTCAGAGTACAGCGTCAGAAATCAGTTTCTTTTCAGGCTACTTTTGCATGGTTGGAATTTTGAATACAAATGCTCATTCCTCATTCTAATCACTCAATCTCAATAATGGAGACAAAATGATAAATGCTTAGTAGGTGGTGTAGAAGAACCAAGGACAAGGAGTATGAGAGTAGATCCTGGTACAATACCCATAGAAATTGTGTGCTAGTGTAACACAGGTAGCTTGGATCCTATGTGACTTTTATTTTTACATAGAGCAGTTTCTAACCTCTAAATTGAACTTTGGCTTTGGCCTAGAAACTCCTCATGGTTGCTGAGTGGGCTTGAGTGGGGCCGCTCTGTCTCTCAAGTCTCAAAATGCTTAGTAGGTGGTGTTCAAGAACCAAGGACAAGGAGTATGAGAGTAGATCCTGGTACAATACCCATAGAAATTGTGTGCTAGTGTAACACAGGTAGCTTGGATCCTATGTGACTTTTATTTTTACATAGAGCAGTTTCTAACCTCTAAATTGAACTTTGGCTTTGGCCTAGAAACTCCTCATGGTTGCTGAGTGGGCTTGAGTGGGGCCGCTCTGTCTCTCAAGTCTCAAACCAACATACTGATGCAAACAGTAATTTCCTGCCACAATTTTGTTATCAAAGTTCACCGAAATGATACTTGAATGTTTTGTTTTTGTCAGACTAAGCATCCAACCCTCCCCAGCCTTTCGATAAGACAACGGCTCCACAAGCATGCGGCTTTTCTGATAAAATTGAGTACAGCTGTGTAATGCGGTGTTGTGTAGAACTCCACTCTTGGCTACCAAAAAGAGTAGAAAGAGGAGAGGAGAGAGGCATGGAAAGGTCTGTCCGCGGTTGAGTCTCTGTACACAAAATGGCGGGCGGGGTTGGCTTTCTCGCGCTCTTTGCATGAACTTCATCACTATCCTCCATCGAGCTCCGTAACCTGGTTCCAACACTATCATAACGTTAAATACAAACAAAGCAACCATGACAGCGTTCAAAATATTTCTAGCCGGACTGTGCATCATCTCATCTAACGGCTTCACAACTGCACCATCAAGATATGCGCTTCGACCTCTCTACGCCGATGAATCGGCAGAGCCATCAAGCGAAGCAGATGCGCCACCCGAGAACCCAGAAGCTGCTCCACCAACGGAAGATATGAGCGATATTCTTAACTCGCCTGCGTTTTTGAAAAAGAAGGTGGAGGTGCTGGAGGGTGATTTGAAAAAGTTGGATGCGAGTATCGAGGAGACGAATGCTGTTTATGAGGCGAATAAGGCTGAGTGGGGGTGAGTGATGCCGATTCTGTGACATGTGATTGATAGTTGACCACAATGTGCGAAATTGTTCATGTTGTTTCGTATTGGATGTATCTGTTTATCTTGATACTTATGTTGTAATCTTTCATCTCACAAACCATACATGAACATACATCCCTTTCTCGCAGCGAAAAATTCGACAAACTTAACGATGACTCTCGCCTAATGCAAGAGCGCTTATCCAAACAAACCGAAAGTACAACAGCCGAAGCCACCGTTGAAGTAGTGCAACAAATGCTCAACGTAATTGACACGTACGAACGTGCCTTCAACTCAGTTGAGCCATCCACCCCCGAACAAGAGGCAATAGTAGCAGAGTACAAAGCCACGTATGATAAGATATTGGAATGTTTTGATGAGTTGAATGTAACAAAGATCAAGACTATGGGGGCTGAGTTTGATTATGAGATGCATCAGGCTATGATGCAGATGCCGAATGATGAGTTTGAGGAGGGGGTTGTTTGTCAGGAATTTGCTCCGGGATGGGTCTGCGGGGATAAGTTGATTCGTCCTGCAATGGTTGCTGTTGCTTGCTAGATCGATGATGGGAAGCTGTTTCTTGGTTTTTCCACAGTACATGGTGCCTTTGGGCACAGGTATGTATCTCAACTCGATGAGCAGCGCAACTATTTATCTTGTGAATAGGATGCGATAGTTAATACTTATCAAAATAAATGCATTGTGTTTCAAGCTCATTAACGAAGTAGGGATGTGAAGACAGTATTCTTCTCATTCAAATACTCCTCCATTGCATTATGGTGCTGGGTTTCTTGATACCTACTACCATACAATATTAGCCAAATGATGGCACGTTCAATTCGGCTCGTACCCGAATTATTTCAATTAACTATGGGGCACTAGATACACCTTTTGAATTCGACGATAATCAGTGGGTGTCTGAAACCCAAAATGCACCCCAACAACCACAGCCACAACGACTGCCCAACCCAAAGACACTAGACGCTACATTATTTGTACTGTACCATGGACGAGTTCGACTTCGACACTTCCCCATCGCCTCCTCCGGCATCATCGCCTCTCTCATATGCATCGGCGCCAGCACTGTCGTCAACGGCAGAATCATTCTCTCCGGCCTCCTCCCAAAAACGTGACTCGGAGCCTCCGTCGCCGCTCTCGTCTTCTGCCTCGCCCCCACGTGGACGAACCAAGGCACGGCGCTCTAGAAAGGTGATCAGGACAGGTGCTGATGCTTTAGCTTTGGCAAATGCCAAATTAGACAGTCTAAGTTCCACTGATGGACAGTTACTACAGAGCAACAGTCAGAAAAGTGGCGCTAGAAAACGTTCTTTGAAGGAGACGCCAGACAGCAGTAATGGTCTTGACTCTACAGTGGGCGCTTGTAAACACCCCAATGAGACCTATTTGGAAGCCGAGACACCACACTATTCAAATAAGAATGCAATGAGTAGTGATCACAGTAACAAATCCAACAGTACAGACGGCGATCGGAAATGCTACGGACGCAGACGCAAAAAACACAAATCGAGCACAGCCTCTCATAATAGTATAGACGACTGGGATGGCACAGATGACTTTAAAATGAAGATGGATAATACGCCTCCATCAAATTGTGTCGTGGATCGAATATTGACCAAGGCAAAAAGCTCCAACAAACAACCTGAAAGTGGGATAATTATCCACAATGATGGTATGGAAATGGGCACGCCACCAACTCCGGCTACACCACCAACTCTCAAAAGTGGAAGTCATCGATCAGTTCGATTCAGTTTGTCGAGTAATACGCAGCATTATTATCAGGGTTATGGTACTCCTCCTTCTACATTGCAGAGTAATGAGTCGGCTGATTTGTATGGTGTGGATGAAGATAGGGTTGAGATTCATAGTTCTCAAGGCAGTAAAGATGAAAGCACATTTCGAAGTAAGGAGTTTGATGATAAGCAATCTTTGGACGAAAGGAGCAATAGCAAAGCTAGTGCTGTCCCAAGAAACAACCAAGAGGTTAATGATTCAAAACAATCATTGAGTGGAGGCATGCCAGACTATGGCAGTGAAGAAGAGTCTGCTTTCGTCTTGACTGAAAAAGACAAACCAAAATCAGCAATATCCGCCCTTCAAGGCTGCCTCAAATCACTAACTCGTCAACCTATTCAACGAAAACGAAATAGCACGGACTCCCCTTCTCCCACCAAGTCAGATCACTCTGCATCATCCTATGGATCTTTTGGTGTTCGCAATAGACGGAAACATCGTTCCCGTTTCAATGGTAGTTACACAACAGCAAACACTAGCTACTCGCAACAACAATCTCAAGAATCAGAAGATGGCATGTATCAGTCCAACTCTCCAGAAACCGTGGTTGCATTAGGTAGAAGGGATGATATTCAAGATGTTGGCAATTACAGAATGATGATTGATGATTTGAGTTATTTGTGTTCTGCCATTTTGGGATGTAGAAAGAGGAGTCGGCAGCAGGTGAAGGTGGGTGATGTGCAGCAAATTACCAAACACGATTCTGTTACTGCCGGCGCGGCGTGTGATTTAGCTGAAACTATTAGCCAATCTGAAATGCAAACTGCCTTGTTGGTATTGGGTGGGCAGAAGAACAATGTTGGGGCTTTGACGGCTGTATTGGAGGCTGTTGCTTGTGCTCCGTCTGCAGTTGACTGGATGGAGGTTTGCGCTAATATTGTTGAGGGCAGGGTTGAAAGATTGAAAGGTTCAGTTAGTACAGACAATGGTGCCAATGGCCATTCCAAAATGGACAGCAATAAGCCAGTATTTGGGGGCAGAACAAAAAGTGCAAGGCGTAAACAGAGTGTTCCCGAACCAAACAACAAATCCGATCCAATACCTAGTACAAATGTGGTTACGAGAGACAAATATGGTGGCATCTCATCCAAAGCTCTGGCATTAGTTGTTCATTTTATCAGTACAATCTGCACTGCCAAGTCGACCAATCCAAGCATCAGTAAGGCTGCAATCAAATCAGCAAGAAATGCAGTGTTGGCCCACAAGGCGTCACTGCAAGGTATTGCTCGTCTGGTGCTAGATGATCCTGTGGTTGATGCGTACTTAAGACACGTGATTCAAGATCGAGCAAATATCGACAACACTGTGGAGGAAGAAGTTGACGATCAGAGTGTTTTCTCTTGTGCCACCGCCGGCTCAAAACGAAGCACTATATCAGCTGCATCAAACGAACAATTCAATGACGTACAAGGTTCAGATCCAACCAAGTTTGGAAGGCGAAAAGGTCGTAAGAAGAAGCCATCACGTCTACAACAAGCAATTGACTCGTCAGACTTGGGCAGTAATCAACTTGAGCCTATTGCCGAAATAGACGATGATAGCTCTTTGTCATCTGAAAAGACACCACAAACAGAAGAAAAATTAGTTCCCGGCAGCAATGGCAAATCTGACTCGCTTAGCTTTGCTTCTGATGATGCATCTCGTGTATCCAAAGATCACAGTGTGAAAAACGGCTCGAATGATAATGTTGAATTTAGCGGCAGCAGCAGCGCTAGATTCCAGGAAAAGATTTCGTCTGCTCTTTCGCGTGCAAACTTGAATCACTCACTTGAACAAGCGATCCTAGCATCTGATCTGAATTCTTCTCAAGGCGGTGAGGAGTGGACTTGTTCGTATTGCTCAGCATGGGAACAGAATGTACTGAATGCTTCTAACGCCGAGTCGTCCTCGCGTGCTCCGTTGACTGCTGCGAGCCTTGCTCTTGATAGCGCGGGTCGTATTATATCAGGAAGAGTAAAAAACGCGTGCGGATTCGATGATGAAGACCATTCAGATGAGGACGAGAGCGATGATAATTTCTTTCAGACTGATGAATCGAATGATTTTACAAAGAACCCGATTTTAGTAGTCAATGAAATGATGAGAAAGAGCGATTCATTGCCAAGTTATTCACGGTCTTTGGCAACTACAATATCATCAATGCTCATACTACTCAGAGATCACGGGTCGGATTGTGAAGAAGCGAGACATCAGAAATGCAACAGATGTATTGCCTACTTACAGCATAGAGCATCCACACTGTCTGAAATCATAGACAACTTGTGCTGTCTCAGCCCCGCATCCTCGAAAGCATTGAGTCTTCCTGAAACACTGTTGATCCCCAGCTTGCTTCAAGTTGTTTTCGAGTCGCATGGCGTCGCCCAAAGTTCTTTCAGGGAAGCGCTTATCATGACAGCATTGAAAACGCTAACAACACTGACTCACGAAAATTCATCCGCATGTGATCAAATAAAGTCATTTGTTCAACCAGCTGGCGGCAATGCAAAGCTTATCAATGGTGTTGAGATTGTATTCAGACACCTCTTTGCAACTATAGAAGAAGCGCCACATCAAAAGTCGTATGATGCTATCATCTTTTGTCTTAACATCCTTACAAATGTTGCGGAAATGATTCCATCGTACACAAGAGATATCTTCGTAGACATGAATGCCAGGGCAGGTCTGAATGGCATCACTTGGTTAACTCGGTGGATAGTCACAAAAACTACAGGTTTCCAACGGGCTATAATGAAAGGTAGTTTCGGATCAACTGCCCAAATTGACGTTGTTTCAAGTGAACATGAGGAACTGCAGTCTGGAGAAGAAGGTAATCTTGTCACTGCAGGAAATGGGTTTGTCCTGCTCGCCTACCTGATGTTAGATGAGGATAATTCAACAGTAACAGCGCGCATACGGGACATTATCATTGAAGAACTTCCGGTTGATAAATCTGGAAAATCTGGAGGCATTCAGTTCATGATCAAGACTCTTAAAGCATTTTGTAACTTTTATCACTATTCAGTGGGAGACTTAAGTGTGGCAGTAATTGCTCCTGTGATCAAATTGATTGCTGGTCTCGAGCGGATACATTTGGTTCAACAGAGCTCAAGCTGGTTATAACCTACACAACATACATTTCATAATACTAATCAATTTCAACTTCTTTACCACTAATATTACTGCCACCAGTACCATAATTTGTTAATAGAACCTAAGTTCAAGTACCATTCATTGCACTTCCAAACTTCTCATGATCCAGACTCTATTCCTGCCATGCTATCTTCACCACACACTCTCTTGATAATTAAAGTACATAAGAACCAAGCTAACAGACCAAAATTAGTTATTAAATGTGGTAGAGCCAGGGTAGAGCCAAGACAGAGTTGCTTCAATCATCCAAGCTTCTTCATCATCCAAATCATCACCACACAACCTACAACATATCACACACACAAGTGTACTCATCACTCTACCTACCTACCTACCTACCTACCACCTCATCCCTTAAAGATACCGCTTGATACCGCGCCAGATTACGGCACGTAATCTTAAAAAGGAATCAATACTTGTGCCTCCGGTTGCGTTGCACACGCGTAGGAAAGTCAAATGAGCCTCCACTTCTTCGCTTTACATACATCATCAGTGCATGCGCCCATCAATGCTTCATTTTCATCGTCTCTTTCGCGTTGTGTAATCGTTTGCTGCAAATCGCCCGCCCATCAGCTTATTGCATAGGTGAGGTTGATGGACGGATGCCCTCATTTGTTATCGATAGAGAGGTTGTTTGCAGTTAGTTGTCTTTGCCATCAGTAAAAAAGGGGTGATCACAGCGAAAGAGGTGAAACGATGGGGAAAATCAAACTGCCCAAGAGTCTGATGCGGATGCTTTTCCCGAAGAGCAAAATGAAGAAGTCGACGAGTGCTGACTTCTACCCCATATCGGAACTATCGGGTGGCAATGCAAAGAGTGTTGTGGCGGACGGTCACAGTGTAGAAAAGGGGGCCATCAATTCTATTATTATTAACAGTCCTGGTAGCTCGACCAACGATGGTGCACAGCTTCAGCCAGCATCTTCATCTTCGCCTACAGTGGCAATGTCTTATAGCAATGAGTCAGCGGTTAATATAGTTTCGATGCAGTTTAGTTTTGATGATTATGATGATGCATCATACACTAGTGATAAGGTCAAGGCTAGTATTGATGTGGCTGAAGATGCTGCGGTTGAAAAAGAAAGTGGTGATGGCAAAGGGTGTGATGACCAAAAGCCTGCAGAAGACAGCAACGAGAATGACGAGAAAGCTGTGGGAACTGACAGCATGCCAACTACTGCCGAGTTTGAGCCTGTAAAGTCAGAAGACAAGATCACACAATCTGACAACATCAACAATGTAACAGACATTTTAAATGAACCAGACGACAATCCTCCCTCGTTTCCCCCGTTTGAGCTTGAGCCATTGCCCAATCATTCCTCTCCAGCCGCTCAGCTTGCTCGCCAGAAGGCGTTGGCCCGTCAGAAAAGAATTCTATCCAAGTGTGAAGAGAGGTTAAACGCACTAGCTGGCACTGCTGAAGCCACATTGGAAGGTGCTAATAAAGTAAGGATTGATAGAGCAAAGCAAATGAGAGAAAAGCAACACAAGGCAAAGTTGAATTTGGACAGAGTTGAGAAGCAGAAAGAAGATAAGCAATTCAGCACCATTATCTTTTATGAAAGTAACCAGGCGGAAGGGGAGATAAACCTGTTTGACAATGAGCAGCCATTATCTCCCTTGAGTGTTGCCTCTGAAGCCAAAGATTCGCCCAATAATGTTATTGATCAGCAGGGCTTCCCTGTTGGGCATGTCGACGCCCCTCTTTCCTGTGAGACACCCATCCCATTCTTCATTTTGCTGCTGGATCCTAAAAGCCGTATCTTTGAGCTGATTGAGATCGATGATGCTGAAAAGTCCTGCACTGTGAAGCAAGTTTTGGATCTGATTCCTTCCAAATGCACTGATGAACGATTGCTAAATATGAACTATATTGGCTTATGCCGCCCTTCTGACAGAGCAGAGTTTACTGATCTCTCTGCTGCAGCATTCAAGGCGACAACAGAAAGTTGCCTGGCCTCAAACGAATGCATAATGGAAGATGACGTTCTCGTAGCTATATTGCAAGACTCCAATGGTTTCCAAATGTGCAAGATTTCCAAACCAATTCTAAAGAATGGAAAGTTTCGTGATATGATTCGTAGAAGGCGCAAAGGTAAAAAGTCTCGAACTGACAAGTCTGTCGAGATTGTTGACGAGACAAAAGTCCCTGCTGTTATGAAGACAGCTACAGTTGAAGACAGGAAAGAGAAGTATAATACATTGTGTAAGAAGTTGGAAACGTTGAGTAAGAAGCTGCATCAGGTGGATGAGCAGATCTTGGCTGGAGACGTAGGATTGCAGGAGAAGCCAGCCGTGGCTCAAGCTCCTGAACTGACAGTCAATACTTTGGCAGAAGCTCCCAGCCAAGAAGTAACTTATCGCATGAGTCCTAAAATGGTGGCTACTGAACTTGCTCAGCATATCGAAGATATCTTTGCTGATCATGATGTTGAAATCCTCGCCGTAGATGCGGATGACGATGATGAAAGTGATGATGGTACCTTTGTATCAGCCAGGTCACACAAGTCCGTCAGATCAGTAAGATCACTCATGGCCAAGCAGATCGAGTTGACAAATAAACAAAAAGGAGGACGCAGGCAACGAGCGAAAAACACAAATTTGTTCGAGGGTAATGATGACAATGCTCTTGCTTTACAGATTGAAGCTATGGCTGTGCAGGCTGAAGAAGCCTTTGGAAGCCGCCATGGCAGAAAATCAGCAGAGATTTATACTGATGTGCATGCCGATGTGTATGAAGTGCCAGAAATGCCGGATATGACCGAGGCGAATGAAGGAATGGCTGTTATTCCAGAAGAATTTGAGAGTTCAGACATTTTGGATACAATGAAGTCGTTGACTAGGGGATCTGCGGTTGTGGACATGACAAATTGTACCCCTTCACAAAAGGAGGCATTTTCTAGAAACTTTCTCAATACGAGCACATCCATGGGTAAGTTGTTTGCTATCACTAACATTAAGTGATCTTGTATCGATGTGCCTCAAACATTTGTTTCTCGTACATCGCAGTTTCAACGATGGTTGCAGCCACCCATGGCAGAGTCAATGAAGTGCATGTCCTTCAATATCTTGGCTGCACAATTGTATGCATTGCTGCCAATTTCGCTCAGCAAAGGCAAGACAAACAGACTACCCCAATCAGTCCTAATTCTGGAGCAAGACTCTTTCAGTCCGCCATGTTCCTTGCGTTTATGGTAAATGGACAAAGATACCTTGCAAAGGTAACAAAGAAATGAAACATTGGGTCTTAGACAAGACAAACAGACTGCACCACCTATCAGTCCCAATTTTGGAGCAAGACAAATCTTTCAATCTGCCATGTTCCTTGCGTTTATGGTAAATGGACAGAGGTATCTTGCAAAGGTAACAAAGAAATGAAATGAGGGGTTATCTATTTGTTAGCAATGTGGTATTAAGTAGTGAACAAATTCATCGTCCCTGAGTTCTCTCTTGATGTACCGTTGGATTCTAGACTGGCATTCATTGCTTGCATTTATCTCACACATACCCTACCTGGTCATCTTATATCTCAGTCCACCTTAGTTTGATCAAAGATCTTGCGGTAAGCTCTACCTCCCAACAGCGAAACCGCATTAGCAGCAGTCAACAATTCATTGGTGAAATTCTGAACATTCACGCTGGCATCGATACTTGCATCACTAGAGGCAGCCTTCTCGAAAAATACCTTTGTCGTGTCCACTATGGAATCGATTGCAGCACGAGCAGCCTCTTTTGTCTCGTTGCTGCCAAAGATGACTTGGTTAGTCTTCTCACGCGCAATGTGGGCAGCCATACCAACTTCTTGGGCGGAAACCGCATCAAGGAGAGTTTTTAGCGCAAAGGCAGTTGCTTTTCCACCACTCAGAGTGGCATTTGTCAAGGATACTGCGAGTTGCCTGATAACATCAGTGTCGTTTTGGCTTTGTAAATCGGATAGTGCAATGACAGAACTGCCTTCAGATTTGCTCTTGCTTGGTTGGACATTATCCGACTGTAGCAAGATTGCATCTTTTTGTCTCAATGCAAACTCCATTCTCTGCCTCAATGTCTCCAATCTGAGTTGTGACTTCTCTATGTCCTCTGTGGCTTCAGCCAACACTGTCTCCATGATGTCAATATCAGACCAATCGTAATTACTACCTGCCAAGATCCTTGCTGGGCGACAAACATTGTCAAGCGCCGATTGCATTGATTTGTATCTCCTTTCGCAATCGTAGAATGCTTGCTTTGATTCGGAAGTGCATGTCTCTAGCTCTTTCAACAGATCCGATTCGACGTCAAGTAACTCTTGTTTGCGTACAATCAAGTTGCAAAGCTGCTTTGCGGAAGTACTCTCATCATCGAGTTTTCTGTTCAATGCCTCCATCTCATGGTAGATTTTGGTTTCAGTGGCCATATCTTTCTGAATGGCCAGGGCGGAGGACTGCAATCGCTGGACAAGTAGGTTGAATTGAGCCATTCGTTCTTCTTCAAGGATCATTTCTCTGTTGATGAGGATTTGCATTCTTTCCACCTGCGCATTAACATTGTACAACACAAACCATTCTGAGGCCAACCAAATCAATTACTGTGTAAGAAACGAAGAACAACACTCACGTCATCTTCAATACCTGCCAACGCCATATCAAGCTTTACCTTGAGTCCGTTCTCCACTTCTCTCAACTCTGCTTCCATTCTAGCCATTATCCTCGCCTTCTTCTCTTCGGCCTTTTCTTTTTCAAAGTTAGATCTACTCATTAGTTTCATTGCTCTGCGTTTCGAACCACGTAGTAACTCAATTGAAGTGACATAGGGCTTAGGTCCAACAGCTATGTCTGTATGAATAGTCTGTAGGTGATTTTTAGGTGATGATTGGTAGAAGTCTTCATCTGCAATACGTCTTGTGGGTGATTTGGATGCTTCCTGTGTATCCAACAGTTGGTTCGCATAGTCGAGAACAGATTCGTCTTCCTTGGTTGATGGGCGAGGCGTTTTCGGTGCATGCGGTCTAAGAAGTTGTTTAACTTCAGATGTTGCCCCGGCTGGCTTCCTACCAGAAATCTTGTTCTTCGGCTTGCCTGATACTAGCTTCAGATTGGCGTTTACGTCGGCTCCTGAATTGGGAACTGCAAAGAGACGTGAATGGCGGTGGTGACTTTGTACTTGATGCGATCTTAATATGGAAAGTCCTTCGACTTTGTGAGAAGTGAGGACTGCCACTATCAATAGAGAGGTGATGGTCTTCATATTCAAGTGTTATACACTGCTTGATGTTGGATGAGTTGTGTATCGGAGGATTTGGGATTTGTTTCAGGTGTGGCTCATTTCAGTCTTCGAGTTGTGTCTGCGCAGCAGCTGTCTGTCCCCTCAAATATTTGATATAAGTATTCTTCTGTCAAATGCGTAGTTAGTCGGCTTTTCGAATAAATCGCGTATTTGCCCACTAGATACGCCTCTCCTTGCGCCTTGCATTCGTCTCTTCAACTCATTCTCCTCTCTTCTTACCACACACCATTCAACTGCTAGTAATCATGCCCAGAATCGCAACCATTCTTTCTCTCCTCGCCCTAATCATCCCCGCGACATGCTTTGTTGTCACTCCCAAATCGATGCAGCGGCCCTGTATGGCACTGCAGGCAAACCCCTTAGAAAATGTGTTTGCCCTCTTGAAAGGAGGTAAAACTGGTCTCGTCAAGTCACTTGCAGGCACATATGATTCAACTGCCATACGTCAGAAGATTGATACATATGTAGACAACAATCCAGTGTTGATGTTTAGCTTCACCACCTGTCCATTCTGTATCCAGGCCAAAGCAATATTGGATGAAAAGGGTACAAAGTACACAGTTGTAGAATTAGATAAGGAAGAGGATGGAAAGGCTATCCGAGCTGAGATGGGCGATATGCTTGGGAGGACATCAGTTCCTGCAGTATGGATCGACAAAAAGTTTGTTGGTGGGTGCAATGATGGCCCGATGGGGGGTGTCAATGGGTTGGAGAGGGAAGGCAAGTTGGATGCATTGTTGAAGGCTGCTGGGGCTATTTAACAAACATTATTGCATCGTACTTACAACCAATTCATCGTGTGATTTGGAAAAATGCGGTTTCTTTAGTAGAGGACAACAACATGCAATCGTCTTATGTAAAATTAGTAATACAAACACAAAGTCACAACTTAGAAGAAGTCACTGTGTCAAGATGCAATTCGTCCTCACCCAGATCTTCAAAATAGCTCTCTACAATATCAATTGAAACTTCTTCCAAACTAACAGGACTCCACTTAGGTTCGCCATCCTTATCAACCAAAGCAGCTCGGATGCCTTCATAGAAATCACTTCCTTCTTTCATGCAAGCCTGGACTATTCTATACTCCATTGCGAGGCACTCTCCAATATTGTTTAACTTGGATGCACGTTTGAGCCCTTCTAGAGTAACCTTAAGACTAGTTGGTGACATTTGATTCAATGTTTCCAGTGTCGATTGAGCAAACGATGTGTCCATACTCTTCAATGCAGAGATAATATCTTCTACAGTCTCTTTATCATGAAAGGCATCATCGATCTCCCGTTTGTGCTTTGATAGAAACGCTTCATCTGTGTTGATTGTCAAATCATGAAATGACATCAAAACACTTGCAACGCAGTCGGTTGATGAGCTATCATCTGTAGATTCAATCAGTGCACGCTTCAGCTCCTCCAGTCTTTCAGACTTGACATAATGCGTAGCAATCCCACTATACATCAAGTCTTCGGCTTTCAATCTAGCCCCAGTTAATGCCAAATAATTACCTACGCCGCCCACGCAACTTTGATGTTGATAAAGTTTCAACCTTGGAATCCACCAGCTCCCACCAACATCCGGAAATAAACCAATCTTACATTCTGGCATTGCAAAAAGCGTATTCTCGGTAGCCACGCGATACTTGCCATGAATCGACAGGCCTACCCCTCCACCCATCACTACTCCATCCCAAATTGATACTTGAGGAACTTGTTGTGTGGCAATCATATGATTTAGTTTGTACTCCTCTCGAAAGAAATCGGCAGTCAATGCCTTATTATCTGATTTGCCGGCAAGATATACCGCCTTGACGTCGCCTCCAGCACAAAAGGCCGGTTTTATCTTTCCATTTCTTTCGTATGGGGCGGCATCCATCATTGTGGCTCTGATGCCCGTGTTGCTCCATTGTTGCAAGGTGGCAGTCATGCTACGTATCATATCTAATGTTAGCGCATTTAATGACGATGGATTATTGAGATGAAGGATGCCTAGATTAGAGGCTCTTGATGGAAGGAGTTGCGTTGTGAAGTGGACCATGATGTAGCTAGAAAATCGCTGCCGCTGGAATGCCTGTCAGTGAATCACAAAAGGAATCCAATTTTAATGTAAAAAGCTTTATCTTTTAAGGTACTGGGGGCTAGAGAGAAGACTTGACTAGTTAATTTTCTTTGGTCTTTCTTCTCTTCTCACCTTTGAACCAAATCAGGATCCCATTTCATAACTGGCTCGTTCTCCCTAGCCGTCAAAATCTCGCAGCCATCCTTTGTCACAAGCACAGTATGCTCAAACTGTGCACTCCTCTTTCCATCAGCCGTCACTGCGGTCCAGTTGTCATCCCAAGTTGTGTCGTTGCAGGAACCCAAATTTATCATTGGCTCCACAGTAAAAACATGACCTTCCTTCATCACCCCCTTAGCCTTGTTCTTGTGATAATGTGGAACATTTGGAGCTGTGTGAAACAGCGATCCAATGCCGTGCCCACAGTACGTACGAACTACTGAACAATTGTTTTGTTGTGCCACTTTGTGTATAGCGGTTCCGAGATCACGGTACAAAGTTCCAGGTTTTACCATGGCAAGAGCAGAGCTCAGGCAATTGAACGCGGTCTCTACAACCTTCCTTCCTTCTTCGTCAACTTTACCAACACAGAATGTCTCATTCAAGTCACCATGATAGCCTCCCCTCGAGTACGTAGTGACATCAATGTTGACAATATCTCCATCTTGAACCTCACGATAATCAGGAATACCGTGACAAATCACCTCATTGACGCTAGTACAAACAGACTTTGGAAAGTTGTAATAGTTCAAGGGACTGGGGTAACACTCGCGCTCCATGCAAGCCTCGTGAACAACTCGGTCAATCTCATCGGTTGTCACTCCAACCCTGAGAGCTTTACCACCTTCATCCAAGACTTCGCGGCCCATTTTACACGCATACCTCAAATTACACTCGCCTTCGAGCTCTTCGGGACCATATACCCTGATGCTGTTGTTGCTGGCCCTGTCCTTTTGTTCACTCTCACTGACTCCAGAGAAGTGTGTGGCATAGTCGGGCTTGCGGACATTGGGATTGGTAATGGGACGAGTCGGGGATAACAAGGTGGGACGTAACGATCCAGTGAAGTTGTAATACTCAGCCCATGTCGGTAGTGACAGCTTGGTTTCGGCCGGAGCGTCCGTGGGGCATGTGATGCCATCTGGTGGGGTTTTACGGTGCTTACTGTAATTGTTCGATCGGTTACATCAAATATATTAGTGAATGTATACTTTTGCAATTGATTCTCATTGACACGAGCGAGGATGACTCACGCTGCACCACCCATTTGTTTTGCAAGCGTATGAATCGCCTTATGTTGACTGTAGTTGGACTTGAAGCATTCCTGACCGCAGTAATAAACAGGTGGTAGACCGATCTGGATACATTTTGGGCATGCCAGTCGTTTCGAGACGACATTGGTGCAGTTAGGGGAGGCGCATGCTCCTCCGGTTGACATGGTTGTTGGCTGTGGGAGAGGATGGAGGAGAGGGAGGAGGGAGGGAGGGGGGAGGGAGGGAGCTCCCGCCTTTTCCCGCCAGTTTTTTGATGCGCCTCCATCTTCCTCCCACCGGACCCCGAACCAAATAATCTCTTCTCAAGAACCCGATGTCACTTCACATGACACATCACCGCTTACAAACCAACTTTCTGTAACCATATTGCCGTCTATCCTGTTGGCTAATAACCATGTATCACCCGCGTGCCATCACCTTACTCAAATCTGCACGCCGAGTTGCTGGACCATCGCGGCTACGAACTCTGTCCTTTTCGTCAAGTGCATCAGACTCTATCAAAGAACAAATTGCAGAACCGGCTTCGAAACCGTACATTCCCTTATACCATCATCAAGATCCATCTCTTTTCGCGCCTCTAGTGCCCGGCTCTCTACCGTACATAATACACAACGCAACAGCTGCATTCCAAGCGATTGTATCTTTGGCATCAAGTGAAGAACTACGACAAAAGTTTGTAACCATTGCAAGGTTATACAGATTGTCTCCTCAAGTTCAACCAGAGAACAGCGATTCTGACTGTAACAACTTGTACAGTGGCTGTATTATCAACACCAATGTAGTCGGTCAATCTGATATGGGGTTGATCAATGTCTTTTCTCTGTTTGATGGACTCAGTTCTCCGTTGTATGATATGAAGGGCTTGACATTTGACATCAAAGAATTCATGGATGGTGCAGGTTTTGCACTAGAGCAGTTTCATCGTGTTGACCGTGACTTTTTCATGAGTCTCAAGAATAGAGATATTGGCGGAGACTATGACTTTGAATCTGTTGCCAAGTCTAATCCAGGTTCGTTGGAACATGATTTGATGAAGATGACGACTCCTCCATTCTGGACTTTTTTGAACGCGTCTTTGAAGGAATATTTCAACATCAAGCCGTTTCTGGATGGGGTTATGAAGATGAGTACCCCTGTTGAGTCAAAAATTGTCAATGTGAGTTCTATGTTCCGTGGTATTTGTTATCATGACCTTTTCACTTATTTTGACATGTGAATATCGTTTAGTTGGCGTTGCTCAGTGCAAGAGTTGTTGAAATTGAGAGGCCATCATCTTTCAAGCGTGGAAATGAGGCAAAACAAGATGAAACGTATTCATCGGGATTGAACCAAGTTATAACACAGTTAGAGGTATTGTACGAGAGAGAAATTTGTGAGGTTGTATATGGTGAAGGTTCTTCAAATGTTGTCAATGTGGCTACATTTGAAGCGTGCATTTTTGGCGATCCAAATGGAGAGCAGTTGCAGTGGAGATTATGTCAGACTCGGCCGGCTTCTGAGTTTCCATACTTAGTTTGAGAGATGCATCTTAGTGGTTGATCTAAGCGAGAGTTTGAGATTATATTGTGAAGCCACCAAGAGGTTGATGCATAAGAGAGGTTCCATGAGTGGGTGATCTAAAACGACTGGATGTTATTGGTAGCTTGAGTCTGTGTTGATATCGTAGAGCTAATGTTGCTATAGTAATATATATTAGATGAAGTGCAAAGGTACACATTATTTGTATCATGGATTTACCCTAGGCATTTATTCTTCCATGGTGTCTGAAAGTCTTCATTGTGTATCCAACTATTCACACCGTACTTAACTCCTTTGATAACAGGCAACGCTTCGTGGAATGTTCGTGTTTCACTCTCCATTGGATCCTCATTGATCACATTTGGCCATAATAAGGCTGTTCCTCGTTTTGGCTGAACAGTTATGTCGAGCTCTGTGAATCTGGTGCCGCCACCATCTTCAACGTCGTTAAGGTAGAGGAAAATAGTCATTATTCGTGCACCACAAGGAAGATCAAGTTGATATGGTATGAAATCATCATGGCCTACATAGAACTGCCCAGTCTCATATCGTACTAGTTGCAAATGTTCACTGTGGTGTATCGTACTGTTCGTAGTGTTGGCAATGCGCTCCAAAACTCGTGCAACTAAAGGGTCTCTCATGCATGAATCGTGACACCATGTATTAGATGATGTTCCCCTTCAGTAACCCGTCCCTCGCCACTATGAACTGCTTTTCGACTACGCTCGAATCCTTGTCCATGCCCTATTTCAATGATTCTTTCAGCTTCTTCGTCTGTTATAAAATTATCCAACAGGACCAGCCAGGCGCCGTCATTCTCCACTCCTCCGTCAGAGCCATCACTCTTTGTTTTGGGACGTGATAACGCCTTTGGGTTAAACTGACGGTAATATTCTCCATTTCCGTTAGCATTGTCAACAATAGTCTCAAAAAAGACATTCAGGTCACCAGGTTTCCAAAGCGGCATACACTCTGGAAGTCCTGGACAGTCTTCTGAAGTGTCACCAAGATAGTCGCAAGACAAACACGCTGGAGCGCACATAGATTTCATATATCGTTCATTTTTGTCACATTCGCCTCCAGCAGCCCATAGAGTGCAATCGGGATTTTTATTCAAGCAATGATGACGAACTTTCTTGTACTTTCTTTAGATTTGTTCAGTTGATCTCTAACCAGTTGCTCTTTTTGCTGAGTCTCCTTTGTGCATACTTTGTTTAACACCAAACCTATTGCTTGACACGATGGTGAAAGGTGAGAGGCTTGCTAAAAGCAAGCTAAGTACAACATGCACTGACACATAAACCCACCTTTCTTCCGAACATATACCACAAGAGGCCTCACAAAACATATTCATATACAGTGGATTGTTCTCGCACTCTCCCTGCGCAGCTAACTGCCGACAATCAAAGTTTTCATCCTGACAGAAAGGGGTGATTGACAGTCCACCTTCCACCATTTCTGAAAGACGAAAGCCTAAGTAGAATTGATCACAGGCATCACATGCCATTGCACAGTGTTGTGTCATGTAAGCAGAATTCACTCGACAGGCATCGGGTTCGTCATTGTTGAATGAAATTTTGGACCATTCTTGACAGTTCTCATGAAGATCTTTGCAAATGAATTGCTTCTGCTTTACTGGCTCTTGTACAGTAAAAACTTCTTGGTTCGAATCTACGCTACAACTTGCGTCTTGACTGTCACCATGACACACCTCTCCAACATCACCAGCGACCATCAGGGCCGTTGCCAAGAAGAGAATAAATGGCAGCGCCTTCATGCCTCTTCACTCTTCATGCTCTTCAGTTGCTTCATGCTGATGATGCTCCCGCTCCCGGTCGAGGTCGAGGATAATAATGCGGAATGTGGGGGCGGGATAGAGGAGCAGGGTAAGGGAGCCCCCCTTTGCCCATTGGTGGTCCCCCTTTCCCCCCCTCCCTTATTTTTTCCCGCCCACCCGCCACCATCGTCACGTCGACCACCGCAACCACCACCGCAGCGCGGCACATCAGTGTTTGCAATGGTAGCTCTCTCCGCATAGGTTCACCAATAGATGATTCGCCAACCCTTCACATCGCTCCTTAAATCGACGGCGCGATCTGTATCCAGATGTGCTCATGAGTCTTTATTCTACACAGTTTCTCGGGCATCGTCTACATCAAGCTCGTCATCGCCAAAACCTCCGATCAAAGATGAAGACGCACCGAAATCGCCCGAGCCGAGCGTTACCCCCACATCAGCAGCAGCTGAAATCAGTCAACGAAAGCCAGCCTACATCACACTGTATCATCATCGAGATCCTTCTCTCTTCCCTCAGCTCATTCCTGGCAGCCTGCCTTACATCATGCACAACCTTTCGTCGGCATTCAATGCCCTTGTTGCATTATTTTCCAGTCAAGAGGCTCGTGATAAATTCATGTCAATCGCTGATTTTAATGAAAAGAAATCAGAGTCGACTGATGAAACCTTATATGGGAGTATAATTAACACTAATGTACTTGGGCAGTCAGATATGGGTTTTATCAAAGTGCTGGCTCTGTTTGATGGTTTGAATTCTCCTCTTTATGAAGGAACTGCTTTTAATGTGAAAGATTTTATGGATGGCGCAAGCTATGCAATAGACAGATTTCACGAGGTTGGACGAGAACATATGAATATGTTGACAGAAAAAATTGAGGCGGCTGGAGAGACTAAATTGGAGTATGATTTTCTTGAGGTTGCAAAGTCAAATCCTGACTCACTAGAACGTGACTTGATAGACATGACGACACCAGTGTATTGGAAGGGATTTAATCAGACTATGAGTGAGCTCGTGGAAGCACCTACTTTCTTACTGGATATACTAAAGAAAGGCTCTCCACCTACGTCAAAAATTACTCACGTGAGTTCTATTGCGCTGCTTCGTTGTTATCGAGCTTTTTGTGCTTCAGTCACTGAATCTTTTCTTCCTAGTTAGCTTTGCTGAGTGCAAGGGTGGCATCTATTGAAAAGCCCATCTTAGCTAAGCAGAACAAAGATGATGAAGACCTGGATGCTCCTCTTAAGGATGATACATTAAAGCCTCACGTAGAAAGAGCAGATTCTAAACCACAGATAGTGACACAACTCGAAGTACTCTATGAAAGTGAAGTGACGTTGACTGAAATAGTCCAAGAAGGCAATAACCGAGAAGATGGCGTCCGCAGTAAAATGGTTGTGGATGTGGCTACTTTTGAAGCATGCCTTGCTGGCGACCCCAATGGTGAGATGCAATGGAGACTGTGTTACACTAGACCAGCACTAGAATTCGGGTATGGCGTCGCTCCATTGAGCTTAAACACTAGACAATGAAGTACATGACTTGATGGAGATGACAACACCAATGTATTGGTTTGCGTTTAATAAAATTACCTGTCAGCAATTGGAAGCACCTACTTTCTTATTGAAAATACTGAAGAAAGGCTCTTTCCCTACACAAAAAATTACTCACGTGAGTTCTATTGCGCTGCTTCGTTGTTATCGAGCTTTTTGTGCTTCAGTCACTGAATCTTTTCTTCCTAGTTAGCTTTGCTGAGTGCAAGGGTGGCATCTATTGAAAAGCCCATCTTAGCTAAGCAGAACAAAGATGATGAAGACCTGGATGCTCCTCTTAAGGATGATACATTAAAGCCTCACGTAGAAAGAGCAGATTCTAAACCACAGATAGTGACACAACTCGAAGTACTCTATGAAAGTGAAGTGACTTGGAAAGAAACGGACCAAGAAGGCAATAAACGAGAGGATAGCGCTCGCAGTAAAGTGATTGTGAATGTGGCTACTTTTGAAGCATGCCTTGCTGGCGACCCCAATGGTAAGATGCAATGGAGACTGTGTGACACTAGACTAGCACTAGAATTCGGGTATGGTGTTAAAGAGGAGGCAATGAAGAAGCATTGTCTTAACAAAAAATAACGTAACAGTAAATATTGGAGTCATCGATCTCACAATAATATTTAGTGTCTACACCAACCATACTTGCATTTCATCATGGCATCCTAATTTTGCTATTGAGTTTTAGTTGCTCCCACACTGACATGATTGCATTGGCGCAAACAGCTCCACTGCTAGCAACGGCTGGCACTCCAATTCCTGAAGTTGTTGAGTCACCGCATCTGTAATAACCATCAATTGGAGTAGTTACCTCTGGAAACTTCCATCCGTATTGATTGCCAGGAGCAATGGCTAAACCATAGTTTCCTCGATGTCTACTCAGAAATCGTGCGTGAGTTAAGGGTGTTGCAACTTTTTCCACTGTACATGCACCCTTGACTACAGCAGGTGCTCTCTTTTGAATAGCGTCCCAAATAGGTTGTGCTCTGGCATCTTTGAATGCTTGATATGCCTCGTTTTTTTCTCTTGCTGCTGCGTCATCGAGTAAGTGTTCAAATTGCTCCCAGTCCTCAAATGGTTCATTGCCTGCTGTGTATGCATGGATGACATGATATCCAGGAGGTGCCAGTGATGCTTTTGGGAAAAGAGAAATAGCACTTGGTGAGACTGATTTCATTGTGATTCGTTCATCGGATACTTGAGAACATAATTACTCACGGTCGAGTTTTGAGCCTACAGACACTACAACTACATTTCCAACGGCGTCGATTCCCTTACTCCAATCCTGTACAACTGTCCACTGTGGCGGTGCATCTGTGTTTCAGAAGAAAGTTTTGAAGTGAGATACTACTTGAAGTTGATTGCAGCTTAGATCAATGATACACAGCATACACAATAAAGCTTATCAATATCTCACCTTCGGGAATAAGCTCTGCCTTGACTCCGAGGTGTAAATGCATAAACGATTTGCAATAAGGTACAGATCCATCAGATGGTTTGGATGTAGCTCCCAAGAATTTGTCACGTTCTTCATCAAACATTTCGTGTACACCTTTTGGTACAAATTTGTAAGTGTTGTAGAGGTCAGCATTGCTAATGATTGCTTCTTTTGCCTTGATGATTCTGCCACTTTTTGCGAGCTTGACACCGATTGCTCTACCATTTTCAACAAGTACTTCATCAACTGCAGTCGATATTTCGACGGAACATCCCGGTCGTTTGGTTACACCTCGTGCAAGAGCTGCCATTAACTCACCAGATCCACCTTTCGGAAAATCCATGACTGCATTTTCTTTGAAAAAGTCTTCAACCATATAGGCCATAACGACTGATAAGGTCTCATCTGCGGGCAGTCCCTGCAGCAGAAAAGCCAACATATCGAGGTAGTTTCTCAAAAAGTCATTCTTAACACCCAATTCGTCCAAATTGAACGGCTTGCTGAATGCAGATGCAAACTTCAACACATTCAAGAAGTCACCTGGATATTTGGCAATAAGGGTCAGGAATATACCCCAGTCTGACCTAATAGCGGCGTGAGGAATTCCTTTTACCCCACCAGCCATTGGTCGCAACTTCTCGGCCAACATCTCCCAATCTTTCACAGCATCCGGGCCTCCGTATGTCTCCAATATTTTGACAAAGTTCTCGGCACCAATGCTCATTTGATATCCCTCCGGTGCTTCTGGTAAGAACGCTCCCCATTGATAGTAAGTGATCCATTCTGGTTCCTCTTCAATCATCTATGAATCAAAAGTGAGAGTGAAAGGATGCATATTAAGTTATAATTCAGTACATGAATACTATAAGTATTCATCTAACTCACTTGGTATATGTGTTTCAGCGGGTTGGGAGATCTCTCATCTGAAAGACCAGAGTAAAGAGAAGGCCCAGCCTCAAAATGGAACAAATCATCTCTCTTCTCTTTAATCGAAGAACTGGGTACCGTCTTCCCATCCATATCCATGTAGAACTCATGTGCGCATCCTCCAATTTCGTAGTGCTTTTCCAAGACTTTGACTTTACGACCTGTGCGTTTGATTTCGACCACTATTTAGTGCTGTATATCAAATCATCGTGCATGAAAATCCCTTTTCAGATTTGCACTTGCTAAACTGCTCGTATTGCAGGAGCTAGCAGGCAGCGAAAGCGAGCGGAAAGGAAGTTCGATGGTTTGCACGAGCTTACTTACCTGTAGCAGCGAGGAGGGAGGCACAAGAAAGGCCACCGATTCCAGAGCCAATGACTATACAATCGACTTCTTCTTCGAGGGTGGACTTCAAGTTTGGACTTCTGTATCGAGCTCGTGAGTTGACTGGGGCAAAGGAGTGGATGTTGCCAGCTAAAAGTGATGCTAGTAGAAAGTTGAGTTTCGCCATGGCTTAGTGGGCAGGCATTCAACTTTTTTGTATGTAAACTTAGCGATGAGTCATCTCCCTCAATTTCATATCTTACCTCGAGTTTTATTATCATCTTTTAGATATCTACTGAAAAGTAGGGATATCTCAGTGCTGACTTTAAATGACAGGTAATTGAATTCAAGTTGAGAACTGGCGGCTGAACGGCCATGCGCAGGTAAAACAAAGAACTCACCAATCTCACCGATCACCGACGACTAACACTCTTAGCCTCTGTACTTTCACATCATCATATTTACAGACATGGGGCACGGCAAGAACAAGCAACAGCAAGGCGGCTTGGGAGCCGTGCCGAAAGAGACAAAAGAGCAGAAGCGTCAACGTTTGGCGGATGAGGCTGCAGCTAGAGAGGTAAGTGATTTGAGTCTTGCATTCCGATATGGGCATGAAGCATGAAGTTCAATGAGTGCGTGAGAGATGTTGGATCGGTAGCTCTTTTGAGATTTGGATAAAAGTAACAACATGCACAACGGAAGATCTTCCCTCGGTACAATTCTGGATTTGCAGTCAACGACTACGACTGGGCACTAAGTACAGTGAGAAAAATTCAGATGCACATTTGGGTTCTATAATACATGAAAGGAATGACTGTCAGTCTGTACTTGTATTGAAAGTGCATTCGTGGCAGATGTCAATGAACTTCTGGGTATTGAGGTTATTATTATTTGCATATCTTGTGCTGGCTGCAATTTATTTTCTTCTCTTTACACACATCATCTAACTAGAGTTCAACGTGTGAAATCCGCTCTATATAGCAATGCATGAAAGCGTTGCCGTATGCAATCGGCTGCGTAGTCTTTCTTACGATAGCATTCGCCTTATGGGTGCACTCTTTGCCCCCACCACCAGTTAGAGTTGCAGCTCCATTGCAAGATTCTCCTATTCCTAGATCCGGCAGCGGCATGACATTTGAGGAGGCATTGGCAGCGCAAACGGACCCTAATAGGAAGGAAAATTTGCAAAATTTGTTTGCCAATGTGAATTCTGAGATGAAGGGGGAGAAATTGAAGGCCGAGACCGGGGAGGAAGAGGAGCCAGAAAATGTGATGAATTTGGATGGAGATGAACTTTAATGAAATTCGACTAGGGTACTTTGAGCTCGAGGCTATCTAGAGCTCAGATGAACAATATGCTGCAGCTGATAAACGAAATGTGTTTTGTTTTGATACGGGCTTAAGTCAAAATGTAGATGTTGCTAGAGAGAATTGGAAGTTCATATTCAAGTAGTAGGTTCATTTTATTTCTGTCGAATTTGGAAAATAATATATTCTTATCAACTTTACGTTTGGCAGATTACATGAAAAATTATATTTTGTTAGCAGGATCTAAAATTTAAAAAAATTTAGATTTGCTCAAATATTTTGGATGGGCGAAGTTAGGCGAAAATTGATTCGTGCATAACTCACTTAATATTGGGTCTCAAGTCCCGGGCAAAGACGTTTCTGAAAGCTCGTAACCTTACGAGTTCAAAACGTCTTTGGCAGTCAGATGCCAAAAAATACTGATGAAGATTGGCACTGATATCTTTTCATTTAAGCAATCCCAATTCAAATCTTTTGTGTGTAATGCCAATCTCATTCCGACCCATTTCTCTTGGGATCAAACCACTTTCTCGGCGGCCATCACTTGTCTATACCTCTGCTTTCACTTTGTCGCTGGCGATCTGTTCACTTTGATCAATAGCCGCTTCAAGATGCCTATCCCCAGGGAGCATTCAGAGTTGCATAACGCACTTACCCGTGCTTTGTTTGGCCCACGGTTGGTTGGTTGGTCAGTTTGCTCCTTATGACAGGGCTAACAAGATTTGTGATGCAATTGTTCCTGAGGGCCGCGTCACGAGAAAGGGCACTCTTACTGTTGCATTCAAAGGCAGCGGTGAAGAGTGTTGAAAGGACCCTGTGCACCGCCGTCTCCTGAAGACAAAGCAATACAGCAGGCCTAGGACTGAATAACCTGATTAACATCTAAATAAAATTAAAAGAGTGAGCATAGCTCATCTCTCATCTACGCTGCTGCTGCCGTCTGTCCTCTCATGATGCGTGCTATCAGCACTTCCAGGTGGTGCTCCCGCACTTTTGGGTTGTTCCTGTCCACACGATTCAGTGACGTGTTCCACGTCACTCTCTGCCTCTTGTCAGTTCCATCCAACACACTCCTGTGATCCTTGCCCAGCAACGAGCTTGGCGCAAGGATCGATGTAATAGTGCTCGGGTCAACCAGACCCTCCGAATTAGGTAAAAGCACCGATGGAGTATTTAGTCTCTCCATCTGATTGTCAAAATCCACATCACAATTCATCAACATAGCCCTATCCTGTCAGAAAGCAGTTCCCTGCTTGGGCTTTGTTAAAACATCCGACCACATCTGATCAGTCGGCTTGTGCGCTATACTCACATCGCCCGACTGGACATTGTCCATGATAAATATCTTGAATTGGTATGTTTTGTGCGTTTAGAGCTAGACCATTTACCGTTGTTTGCAAGCAAAATAGTCAACTTGTTCTTGTCCAGGTACATAATATTTTGCTCCACAGTATATCCTTGTGCCTCAATAAAATACTTTGCCCACAAAATGTGAGGCAATTCGTCATCAATGCCCACAAGCTCTCCTTTGCATGAACTTCTCACTTTTAATTTTTGATTCCACGAGAAACTAATCGGTGCTCCATGTCCCAATGACATCATCGTGCCAGTTTGTCCTCTACAGTCTTCGTGCACGCAATATGATGCATTGACCCACCATTGGATAAGCGATAGGCTGTCCATGCTCAACTTGAGCGTCATGTATCTGGTACCCTTCAAGTACTTTAAAACTCTCTTCAACTTCCCCCAGTCATCTTCATCCGGTTTCGTAACTCAATTAGTAAGGAATGCTACAGAAGTCTGAATATCTCTGCAGACCCTTAAAGAAACAAATAGGAGCTTTGCCACAGAATGGTGAAAGTCTAGGTTGCAAATTCCGGCGGAATTCCGGCCGGAATTCTCAAATTCCGTTCCGATTCGGTGATT
>JALLPI010000158.1:0-29137 GCA_036939935.1 Cyclotella atomus | reverse complement strand
AACGGACCGCTAGACTATAGTTTCAGTATAAACTACAGAATGGCGGTGACAGATCATCTGAGTTCGGGAGAACAAAAGAACAAGTTTGTAACCATTACACCATGACACTGCGAACGAAGATGCCCCAAAGATAGAGCTCACAAACCTCTCATGTATACATACCATGACAGCAGACGACAAAGAGCCACTACAATACCACCGTGGATTCGGCAACCACATCGAATCTGCCGCCTATCCTCACTCCTTGCCCCAAGGTCGCAACAATCCTCGTCTCGTCCCACGTGGATTATATGCAGAGCAACTCTCAGGAACGGCCTTCACTGCCCCGCGATGCGAAAATCGTCGTACGTGGCTGTACCGAATGCTACCTAGCGTCAGCAGCACTTCTTCTGGTTTCATCAGCTGCCAAGACAAGTCGACGAATCTGCCATCATTCTTTGGCCACACCGATTGGAACCATGACATGAAGTTGGATCCCAATCCAATGAGATGGGGGGCTACTCCACCTCCCAAAGAAGGAGCCAATTTCATTCAAGGGGTGCATACCATGTTAGGCTCGGGAGATCCCACGACTAAATCTGGCATTGCGGTGTATGTCTATGCCTTTGATCAAGATATGAACTGCCATGATGAAAAGATGCATTTTTACAACTCTGATGGGGACTTTTTGATTGTGCCTCAGCAAAGTGGGCTTGCCATTCAAACTGAGTTGGGAAAGATGGAAGTTAGCCCTGGTGAAGTATGTGTCATTCCTCGTGGGGTGGTGTTTACAGTCAATATATTGAGAGACGACGACAAACATGTCTTTGCGAGGGGGTACATGCTGGAGATTTTCAGGGGACACTTCTCACTTCCTGAGTTGGGACCAATCGGTAGTAATGGACTTGCCAATGGTAGAGATTTCCTTCATCCCATCGCCCATTACGACGAAGTCGATGATGCAAACGAGTCACAATCATGCATCATAGTCAACAAATTTGGACAGAGCCTATTTGCTCGAACCAATCCCCACTCACCATACAATGTGGTTGCCTGGCATGGGAACTACCTGCCATACAAATATGATCTTCGGAAATTCTGCGCCATCAACTCTGTATCCTACGACCATCCAGATCCATCAATTTACACAGTCTTGACAGCCAAGGGCGGAGATGAAGAAGGCACTGCACTAGCAGACTTTGTCATATTTCCACCGCGTGTAATGGCCACTGACGAGAACACATTCAGACCTCCTTGGTTTCATAGAAATGTAATGACAGAGTACATGGGCTTGATTTATGGAGAGTATGATGCCAAAAAGGGTACTGGGGGTAGTGATCAGAAGGGAGGGTTTGTACCAGGCGGGTCAAGCCTTCATTCGATTATGACTCCTCATGGCCCTGATGCTGCAAGCTATTATGAAAATGTAAAGAAGGGATGCAAGGAGCCAACCAAGTTTGACGGTGGACTTGCATTCATGTTTGAATCATCTGCGATGTGCAAGGTGTCCAAGTTTGCTCTGAACTGTGAGCAGAGAGAGACGAGTTATGCCGAATGCTGGAATGGCTTCAAGAACACATTTCCGAATATGCACGTGTAGAATGACTTGTAGAATAACGGCATTGTCCCTACTGTTTGAAACACTGAGTTTGATAGAATCTTTTTATTTAGGCAAATGTACTGATCATGAGCTTAGCGTGTCTGATACTTCTTCTTTGTATAGAACTTGTCCTTAGTTGCAAGGCGCAAACAACTCTGCTCCAGTCCTAAGTCCACCATTTGCACTCGAAGAGGAATTCCAGCCACTGATCTACGAGATAGTTTCATCTCCGCCCTTCGCCTCGCTTCCTTTGACAGCTCTCTAGCCTGCGAGACTCTGTCCGTGAGATGAAAGAATGGATTAATCTCATCGTAGATCAGGTCATGATTGAGAATACGGCTCTTGCGTTGCTGCAATGAAGTCTTAGCTATCGAAATGTTTCCCGTCGAAAAGCCTTGGCTTAGACGATCTGCGGATTCAATTTGCTTCTGAGTTGGAGGTGCAATGATCTTTGGCTGCTGACTATTCTTTCGTATGTGAACATTTCCTCCAATCCACCCATCAGCTCTATTTAAATGATACTGAGCATCAGTTGTGGCTTTGTTGTCGATCGCGTCACTGTTGGTGCGGATTTGTTGAAGTGGGCACAACAGACGACGTTGCTGCTGATAATCTACTTCGGCTATGTATTCCTCCATCTCCTTGAACCTCGATGGGCTTATTAGACCGTGCCCTTTGGGCGGATAGATTCGGTCATAGCCCTCGAGTATGCGCTCCTCTTCCTGATACATCATCTGATGTTGGGCATAGGCTTGCTCTTGCTCTTGAGATGAACAATCGCTTTCATCGGAACTGCATTCGTCTGAACTGGAGTCACTCTTTTTGTACTTCATTTGTACTTTCATCACCAACCACTCTTCGTAGCCTCGAAATCGTTTCAACAAAGATGGGACTTTTTGTAGTTTCTCCGGGGCATGCTTTGCATAAATCGCAGTGATTTTCCTCTCTGCACTATTCGATTCAAAGAGGTTTGGTTGGATGCGCTTAGCCACCGAGACATGCTCATCTACTGCATCGACATTCTGTTTTGAGCCGGCATCATCTTCTGTCTCAGAATTAGAAGCAGTCTGTTTGCCCAGCCGCAGTTGGCTCTGTCTTTTTGCCGCATGGGTAAATTTCGATCGATCACTAGCCTTAACATTGATTGCTCTCAGGGCCTGGGTGATCACTTTAGACTTGATTGTATCATCTAATGGACTATCTGTACCCCATGATGGCAAGTGATTGACCTCTATCAGATGAGGGCGCAAATTGCTGTCAATCATTATATCTATTCCCAAGATCTCAAAGCACCGACTTTGTTCTGGTGCTCCAACCGAGGCATCTATATCTCGCCAAATACTGGCGTACTCTCGTTGCAATGTAGGCAGGATGCTGTGTAATGGTTAAAATCAAGAGTCATGTCTAAGCTTGAGCGCGAATCATAGTAACGACGATCAAAATCATACCTCAAGACAGTCATTACACAAATGTCTCCAATCTTGGACCACAATTCGTTGGCCTCTTGTTCACCCCTCTCTTCACTTAGCCACGATAGGAGCCAGCTAATACTACGCTTGCTTCCGTGACTACTCTTATCTTCGCCACTTTCTCGCTCGTACTTTTCAGACTGCTTGTTTACAGCATAGTTTGTCAAGTGCATACATCGATCAGCCATGTTAGACGTGTTGGGTCTATGGTACTCCTCAGTGCACATTCGAACTAAGCCATCACGGAAAAGGTACTAAAGAAGTAGCAACACAAGACATATAAGAGGAATGGCATATCAATACACTGAACAAAGTCACAATACTGACCAAACGGAGAGGATTGCAGCTCGTCACAAGCAGATAAATCCGCAGATCGAACTTTTTGTTGTCGACCAAGAGTGGATTCTTAATGTACTGTTGAGCCACGCATGACATTTGCAGATTCTGCACATCCTCTAACCGAGTCGTGAGGAATATACCCTTTCCCTGAGCGCTGCCATCTGGCTTAATAATCAACGGTTGCTTGCTCTGGCCATTGGTAAAAAGCGTCTTAATAGCAGCAAAGTTTTGAGGCAGTATGAATGTAAGAGGGTAGAAGCTGAACTCCTTTGGAAACTTTGCCCTCATTGTCTCAAGGTTCTGCGCTAATCTAGTCTTGCGGCAGATATTGGTCATTCCTGGGAAGTGATTGATTCTCTGCCATGGTTGAAGCGAGAGGAATAGCTTATCATTCACGAACGATCTGTCCACCCAAATGACGTGACAGTTTCGTTTGGCCTTTTCGGATGCAGATTCGTCAATAAGCTTCCATCCCAATGATGCGGCAGATCTTTTCACCACTGAATATAGGCAGACTTCCCCTGCCAGAAATGTGACCTCCTTTGTCCTTATGCGTGGTTCCGCGGTGCTGCTGCTGATGTTATTTGTCGTCATCTATCCGAACAAGAGATAGGAGATCAGAATTATCCAGATGATCTTGTAGTAAGTATGCTGTCTCTAAAAAGATCCAAATAATCTCAATTTCAATTGATCGTTGATAAGTAACAGCAGTCTGGCTGCGCGGAGATGCTGCATTGATTTTTAAAATAGTGGCTCTCGCGAAAATAAAAGGAAGACTCACACGCCCACGCCAGCCTTCAACACACAGAAATAAGATGGGGCACACCACACAGCAACTAATAGAGGTAGAGCCAACTAGAATCGGTGCGCTGGGAGTAGGGACCTTTCTAATCCTGGCAGCAGGCATCCTCTACCTGCTACTATGTCTGGCAGGAACAGCAATGAAGCGCTCCTGCCATTTATACGCCACCATCACGATCCTTTATGGATCGTTAATACTGTTCCTTACGAATGCCAAACGAAGGAGTCGTTGGGTCATGCCAGACAACGTTGTCTCCGATGTGGAACATCTTTGGCTGACACATATTCTTGTTGGTACAGTGCTCGTTCTCGGAACATTCGTCGGACTTTTGGCGTGGATATATTTTGATTTTTTGAGTGTAGTTATGGCCAAGGAGATTGACACAGAGAGGGACAGGAGAAGTTCTACCGGCAGGCAGCGGTTTATGTTTTAGTTGTTGATGTGTTGAATGAACTGGATGCGGAGAGAAGGAATAAGTAGCAACGCCAAGCCCGGAGTGAGAAGTGATAGCACCCCGACACACTCTGATATTAGACACCAGAGACCATCTGCATACAGATTTGAGACCCAATGTTCAGAGATCCCTAATTTCGACCAGGCACAGCGGGCAAGGTTGACGGTTCTGCGCTCTCGGCTTTCTCTCAATAAAAATTAGTATTAGTGTGTTAGCCCATTTATTTAATCAAGATGTTTCAGTGAACCAAAGCACAAAAAGAGGGCTCATTATAAAAATGTGTCGTTCTGCCCACTCACTCACACTCCAGATACCTCCAGACCCAGTACGGTACGATACCTCGGATTCAATAACAGCACGACACCGCGTTCTATCTACAGATGCGATGCATCTTGATACAGTCGCGGTGGCATGCCTCCTGCCATTGGTGAGTGCGTGATGATTGTTTTAGTTTGCAGCGGCAGTTCATGATTGGTAAAAGTACTGGGTACTGATACTGATGCCACGATACTCTGAACTTTTTTCGTTTAACCTAGAGCGATCAATCATCAATCAAACCAATAGCAAGACACGTTATCTGCTTTACTCGTCGTTCTTACTGTTCCTCCAAGTATCTCTCAACTAGCTCACAGCGCAAAGCTCAAGTCTCAAGTCATCGGAGACAATACATGCCCCATGCCTATTGCCAAAGCTGCATACAGACGTCATACACATTCAACTTGGTAAGTGCAAAGCAAGACCATTGGATGCAAGACAGACCCGCCAAAGCTGCATGCAAACAACATGCTCAAACTTGGCGCACCTTGTTGCAGCATTGGGTGTGAGCTCACCTTATCACAATTGTTCAATACCTTTCATTCATACAAATCAAAGTCTCATAAATTCGACTTTCAGTTCCTCGCAACAACTTCAACAAGTTACAGCACTTCCAACACAAACCTGCATCTATCGTCTCTACCGATCTAAACATGATCTTTTTGACTCCCATATTCATCGCCATCCTATCATTTGCCGTTACGACATCCAATGCCTTCACTGTCTCTAAAGTGGGCAACATCCGTCAAGTGTCCATCACATCCCCCACGCAACGCACTAGAACTGTTGTGTGCGGCCACCAGCAGGATGGCATGACCAACGAATCAAGCCTAATCCATGACAAGATCGACCCTGATGAAATTATGTACATGGCCTTGTCAGATGTCAGTACTGTTCAACACACCGAGCCGCATATTCTCAAGTGCATTAGTTCCATTACTGGTATGGAATTAGGTGAAGCATATGACGCCATCTGTTGCTCTAGAGGTGTGGCTAAGTTTACTGATCTTGGGCAGTGGCCACGCAAAGAAGCCGAGGAATATTATGAACAGCTTGTGATGAATGGCATTCCTGTCACTCTTTGTTAGATCATTTCAATCAGACTTATTGATGATTGAGGTGACGATGACAAAATCTACTATATAAATGACTACCTACATAATACCAAATTCATTCACCTTAGAAGTGATATTCTTTTTCCCCGGCCGCTGCTGCACGTCCCCTCGCCGCACAAGCAAATTCGCTCAAAATAACAACTGTAACACGTGACTACTTTATCCCTGAAAGATCAAGGCCAATACTTATCGAAATAAGAAGAAGTGTGGCGACACAGGATTGTAGAATCATAACTTACCATCATCTAAATAATCTTGCTAGATAATGTTCAGAACATCTTTTTGCACAAGTTCAGTAGGCATATGGTGCAGGAAGTGGCAGCGCACATTCAGGTGTAACACAGAGAAATGCAACAAAACAACGAAGAAAGGATATATCTTTGATAGAAGGGCGGATTTTAGAAAATCCTGTTTGTTCTCCTGCATTAAGACACGACTGCTGAAAGCCGCCGCTTTTAACCTCCGAATCCATAGAGAGTCTTTCCCTGACGCTTCAAGGCATAAACAACGTCCATGGCGGTGACAGTCTTCCTCCTGGCGTGCTCAGTGTAGGTGACAGNCTATCACCCTAGCTTATCAGTTTAATTCAGTACTGTAAATGCATTCTTTTGATAGAAATGTCTTAGCCATCTCAGAGCTCATAGTAGTTTCACGTGATAGTGATGTAGGTACAAACAAGAACTCCAACTCACAAAGGTGTCGTGAAGTTGAATCTTGTGTGAATTCACGTGTGATGTGCAGCATATAACGTTTTGTGTACTCACGCCACACACTCATTATCGCAATAATTTCGAAGCCAGTACAGCCTGTGGATTCATGTGAAGATTTGCTGGTTTGAGCTCGAGAGAGGCAGCTTCCAGCTACAATATGGTGTTAGGAGATCTTCATTTGAAAACAAATCATATTCCTACAATAATTAGCTACGCAACTCTATCAATGTATAAAAGGACAGAAATTTCTCTCTCTAGTGGACACAAACACACATAGGAACAACTTAATCACATTCTTCCTCAGTAGTCTCGGCAGTTTCATCAATCAACACCCCTCCTTTGAACTTTGACTTGATAGATGTGCAGACCTTCACACAAACAACAGGATATCCTCCTGTGATCTCACGGCAGTCAGTTGTAACATCGACGGTAACCTTATGATCATCACCTCTGTTAGCAGCCATGGTGGGCGGTCCAGTAGTCTCCTTCGACACAGTTGGAGTTGAGCCAAAGGTACTGATGATAGTAGGGGCAGGACTTGGGGGCAGTGTGTTGCAAGTATCAATGTAATTACAATTTCCGGTCATGAAGGAACCAGTTCCAAAGTTTGCATTGCAACATGCCTTTGCAGTTTCATACGAAGATGCATCAGCAATGTAGAACTCGTTGCTGCAAGTCTCTCCATCAAAGAAGAAGAGCAAAGCCTCGCAGGGAGTAGGAGCAGGAGTTGCAGGCGATGGGGTAACAATAGGTTCGATCGGTGCTGGCGTCGGTTCAGGAGTGATAGGTGAAGGGCTTGGAGGAAGCGTGTTGCATTCGTCAACATAGTTACATTCTCCACTAGCAAATGAACCCATGCCAAAGTTGACATTGCAGCAAGCGACGACAGAGATATAGGCAGAAGCATCAGCGATGATGAACTCGTTGGAGCAAACATTGCCGTCGAAGTAAAAGACTTGCGCCTCGCAAGGAGTGGGGGCAGGTGTTACAGGCGACATGGTCGGTTTAGGGGTGACGGGCGAGAGGCTTGGAGGAAGCGTGTTGCATTCGTCAACATATTCACAGCTTCCGTTCATGTATGATCCGGCGCCAAAGTTCATGTTGCAACAGATCATGACTGATGTGTAGGCTTGAGCATCAGCAATGTAGAACTCGTTACTGCATACATTCCCGTCAAAGAAGAACACCTGGGCCTCGCATGGTGTGGGTGCAGGTGTTACAGGTGATGGGGTGGGCTCAGGAGTGACGGGCGAAGGGCTTGGAGGAAGCGTGTTGCATACATCAACATATTCACAGCTTCCATTCATAAAGGATCCGGCGCCAAAGTTCATGTTGCAGCAAAACTTCACGTTATTGTAGGCTGGAGCATCAGCAATGTAGACCTCGTTGGAGCAAACATTTCCGTCGAAAAAGAATACTTGTGACTCGCATGGTGTGGGTGCTGGTGTCACAGGCGAATTGGTCGGCTTCTTTGTCGGATTTGGGGTGGGCTCAAGCGTGTTGCACACATCAACATACTCGCAACTTCCATTCATGTAAGACCCGGCGCCAAAGTTCATGTTGCAACAGAACATTACATTCTTGTAAGCTGGAGCATCGGCAACGTAGATTTCATTAGAGCAGACATTCCCATCAAAGAAGAATACTTGAGCCTCGCACGGAGTCGGGGCCGGTGTAACTGGTGACACTGAAGGCGATGGCGTGTTGCATACATCATTGAAATCACACGAAAGTGTTCCGAAGACGGACATGCAACACATTTGAAGCGATTCATAAATATATTCAGAATCCGAATCAAAGTTGTTGTCATTGGTACAAATTGTGTAATCAGCATTTGGATGCCAGAGCATGCGTTCCTCGCAAATTGTTGGCGCAGGAGTGGTGATTGGAACAACAGGCTTGTTTGTTGGCGGGTAAGCATCGCCTTTCCAGGTAGGAGGTGGAGTGACAATGTGAGCATCACCTTTCCAAGTAGGATAAGGAGTGGGGTTGGGTGTGACAAGAGGTGTTACATGCCCATCACCTGACCATTTTCCACGAACAACTGGTACTGGAACAGGTACATGGCCGTCGTTGTTCCATCCATCAGCGGGCTGGATAGGGTTGACTGGCTGAGCCGGCGTTCCCTTGTTGGCTTTGGAGCCGGCCCCAGAGATTGTGAAGCTTCCCTTGGACTTGGAGCTGCCACCAGCAACATTGATGTAGATGCCACTTCCCTTGGACTTGGAGCTGCTGCCAGAGACATTGATTCCGTATCCCTTGTTCGACTTGCCGCCAGAGACATTCAATCCGCTTCCTTTTTCACTCTTGCTGCCGGAGACATTGATTCCGTATCCCTTGTTCGACTTGGAGCTAGTGCCCGAGGCATTCAATCCGTTTCCTTTTTCACTCTTGCTGCCAGAGACATTGATTCCATATCCCTTGTTGGACTTAGAGCCAGTGCCTGAAACATTAAGGTTGTTCACCTTGTTGCTCTTAGCACCATTGATATTAACATAGTACATCTTGTCACCAGTAACAGGATTGAGGGGAGCAGGGTATTTATCATCATCCCATCCTGTGCGTTTCAGAATAATGTTGGTGTTAGGGACGGATACAGAGCACTGCTACAAGTTCATATAATTTCATTTATTCACGTACCGTCATCAGACCAATCGTTTCTCACTGGAGCAGGAAGAGGTTCAAAGGCATCACCTTTCCAAGCCGTAGGTGATGGAGTAATAACAGGTTCAAATCCATCATCGTGCCATGCATTGTTGATGCTTCGAGTGATGGAAGGTTCAAAAAATCCATCATCGTGCCAGGCATTGTTGATGCTACTGATAGTTTCGCCTCCTTCAATGTTGACAAGAACACCACTTGATCCCTTGTTGCTCTTGCCAGCGAGGTTGACGCCATATACTTCAGCAATTCCATAACCTTTGGATTTCGAACTGCCACCAGATACATTTAGACCGTAACCTTTGTCGCTCTTCGAGCCGGAAACATTGATTCCGTACCCCTTGCCACTCTTGCCGCTAATTCCGGAGCCCTTATTACTCTTGGAGCTGCCGCCTTTATCACTCTTGGAGCTGCCGCCTTTATCACTCTTGGAGCTGCCGCCAGATACTTTTAGTCCATAACCTTTGTTGCTCTTTGAACCCGAAACATTGAGCCCGAAGCCCTTGTCACTCTTGCTGCCGCTGACTCCAGAGACATTGATTCCATAACCCTTGGTACTCTTGAAACTTCCTTCGGAAACGTTGACATAAACCAACTTGCTGTTACCCTTGGAAACAGGTGCAGGAAGGGGCTGGATCTGGTGAGCATCGCCTGCCCATCCATCAGTAGGTGCGGGTGTATCGATTCTGTCGAAGCCATCGTTACGCCAGCCGGAAGGTGTGGGAGGAGGAACTACCGGGTTAACGGGTTGGTAGAGACCACGCTGTAGATTCGAATAGTCAAGTACAGCATGAGCATCTAAACTGATAATCAGTCTTATCATGACAGCACACATCTACACTTACTTGACTTTGAGCTCCTCTCAGCTTTTGGTTGCTTTCATCCTTTGCGCCGGCAGCAAAGGAAGTGCCAGCAAGAAGAAGCGTCTTTGCTAAGGTGTATTTGGCCATGGTTGTTTCGGTGCTGTCGACTTGTTCTTTACTCTCAACTATCTGTCTCGTGTTGATAGGATGTCAATCTTTTTTATGATGGCAATTGATTTGGTCCTCGATCAATGAAATGAGACTTGTTTGGTTTTGATACTATGAAGAGATTAGATTTGACGGTTCGGCTATCCAACAAAATGCTAGATGTCTCTCGATTTAATGAATACATGACTAACTGAAGTCGAATTGCAACGATTAACGGCTCCTCTACCAATCCATCACGAATCACTCGATTGAGTGCAATAACGTGCTGGAGCATGCATGAAAATTTGAATATTTTGGTTTTGTCTTGCCATTCGCCTAAAAAAGGATTGTTTAGCTGGATGAACGGATCGTCGTGGTCCCATTTGTGTGAGCATGCTGTTATTGTGTGAATGAATGTGGGTTGGCCAAATTTTTGTGAGGAGAAAGGTGAAAAGTGGGGAAAGGGAAGCGTCCGAGTTGATGCGAACGCTCAAATGAACGTATTTTCATGACGCCAGGTGGTTTCATTTTCATTCTGGACTGTTCTTATTGATAAGATGGTTCGCATCAAAACTCAACCATTTTGTCAAAGGTGAAGTTATATTGATTGGATAGATTTTACCTGAATTCGAGAACTTATGCCTCTTCCCTTTCCTCTTCTCTTCGAGCCTCCTTTTAAAAACCATGGTAGCAAAACCATTCCATTTGATAGCAGCGCTGCTGATCTCAGCAGTACCCTTGACCATAAATGCATTTGCGGCTGATCCATTGAAGACCCAGAAGAATAGACGTGGTGTACCTCCTCTTCCAAGAACACAAAATCCGCACACCCTGTTGGGTTTCGATTGGCTTACCCCTCCTGCTGATTTTGATCTTGTGCACAAAGCGTACCGAAAAATGGCGCGACTGTGAGTACGAGAGTCTGTGGTACTTCCTCTACTTTTACGGAAAGGATTATTCACAACACTTCGTCATCGACGCAGATATCATCCAGACGCAGCGGTAGGACCGGACGCCACCGATGAAGAAAGAGAAGCAGCTAACCATGACTTTCGCCGCATAAATGAAGCCTATGAAAAATTGAAAGCTAGAGAAGGTGAAGAGACATTTGAAATGATAGTCATGGGTAATGGCAAGGTAGAGAAGAAATATTATACAACTTCTGAGGAGTGGAGAAAGAATGATCCTGATCGAGTAAATTTTCAGAGGATTTTTGAAATACGGGAAAAGTTTCCTAATGCAAAAACAAAGAGCTGGAGTGATGGGAAGTACAAACATCCTCAAGGCGGGAGGCACAATGGCGATTTTGGGCCCATCAGGAGATGATAATATTAGGGATGATGGCTAAATACTGCAGATTAAATCAAACACAGGTACATTTCAATGCAACATTGCAAAAATACAGCCAAAGCATCAAATATAAGTAAGTATATACAATGACAACTAAAATACAACTAACGAAAATGCTTCTAGTAACTTGACATCCCAATAATCTGTCTAACTTTCTCAATCGCCATTAAACTGATGACTGTGTGTGGCCCTATGAAAATAACTTGCAGTCCACCCTTTCATAAAACCCCGGACACCACTGGCATTCCATATATGAAACATGTGCTTGCTGGGACCACCAACAATTGCATGAGGATCATTCATAACTCTCGTTTTAACAACATCAGCCGGATTCGCTGCTGTGGTAGTAATCACTGATGCGATTATGCTGGCACCGAAATGTGTGATGTTGGCCTCTTTATCCATACCTAACATCCGCACAAATAGATTGTTCTTTATGACATCATACGATCCTAGTTGAGCACTCGTAAAAAATGTTACTGTGGTCGATGTACCAATATACAATTCTTTCACACCTTTTTCTGCATAAATTGTACGGAATACTGTCGGCAATGACGAGTACAGCCTGGGCTCATTTGGCAGCTGTGATTGAAACCGAACCTTTAACACATAAATAGGATTGAATATAGCTGATCCAATTGCACCAGATGTAAACGCAGAGAGCCACTTGACAACAGGAAAATTGTCATCGTGAAAAAGTGATTTGATTGGCTCATATAAACCCATCCGGAGTGCAGTATGTGCACTCTCCAAGTACTGATACGGAAGCAACTTTATATAAAATCCTCGAACAGCTTCTTCATTCAGTATTCATAAATGTTGAGCGGAATGTTTGATATTTGGCATGTGCAAATTGCTGGTTTCGAACCTTGATTACATCACATGGATTTGTTAGAAAGCCAGCGATGCCGCAGCCAATGCCTCCGGCGAAACACTTGGATATTACTGACATCCTATCTCTCTCTCTAGAGTGCCAGAGGAGGTATCGCTCTCTGTGGCACCTGCCACCTCATACCCTCCTCTTGATGCGAACGAAGAACAGAACAATTTAGATTTGACTGTAATAAGATACCTAATCATATGAAATAAAGGTACTTTTATGATGCATACAATTTTATACCTGTCATATTTGATATCAATCGTTTCTTTGACACGAGCTCTTATTCTCTTCTTCCCCTCTCAATGTTCTTGAGCCTGCCTTCAAACTGCGTTTTCATTTGCAACAATAAAGAAGCTGGATAAAAAGGCAAAAGCATCTTCAGTTTGCTCACTCTGGCAATGAAATAGAAGAAATAAAATGCTACTGTCAAAAGTACCCCTCCATTCCAGACGGATCGCCGCAAACCAAATTCGATCCAATGCAAGAACATCCTCGACACTCCTCGAACCAACGGCTTATTCTTCTTCCAATCCAGAACCTCCCTATGCCACGTTGGGATCGACTACCAAACTGAATCTCTTCTCCGCTGTCAATTCGGCGTTGAAGACGGCATTGGAGACGGATCCCACGGCGATTTTGTTTGGAGAGGATATTGCCTTTGGAGGAGTGTTTCGGTGTAGTCAGGGATTAAGAGATGAGTTTGGAGAAGGGAGGGTTTTTAATACCCCGTTGAGTGAAAATGGTATTGCTGTGAGTTCTGGTGTCATGTTGGTACTTATATTGCATTTAGTTATTCAGTGCAACATCCTGATTTCTATTGCTGCTCTTCACTTTTGACAGGGAATGGCTGTTGGATATGCTTCCGCCGGTGGTACTGCCATTGGTGAAATCCAATTTGGGGATTATATCTTGTGAGCTATCCTCGATACTCATCTTCGTTTATCGTGCCTTGACCCGTTGATATATCTCACGTTTGCCTCTCTCTCTTCACAGTCCTGCCATGGATCAAATTGTAAACGAAATGGCCAAGTTCAGATTTAGGAGTGGAAATCAATGGAATTGTGGAGGAGTCACTCTAAGAGCTCCATGCGGTGCCGTGAGTTTGTGCATTTCTTTTTTATCAATTCATGTCTGTACCATTATTTAACACATTGTTCTTTCACTCAGGTTGGGCACGGTGGACTCTATCACAGTCAAAGTCCTGAAGCCTATCTTGCACATACTCCTGGATTAGTTGTCGTGATGCCTCGGGGTCCGAGATGTGCCAAGGGCTTGTTGCTAAGTTCTATTCGCAGTAAGGATCCTGTGGTATTTTTGGAGCCAAAGGTGACCTTTACAAATGTATCAATCTGGTTACGCCTCTCTTATTCTCATTTGCGTTGCTTCATCTTTCAGATTCTCTATCGATCTGCTGTTGAGGAAGTGCCCGATGCTGACTACGAAATACCCCTTGGAAAGGCTGAAGTAATGCGTGAAGGCACAGATGTTACAATTGTCGGTTGGGGCGCTCAGCTTCGTACTCTTGAGACCGCATGTGATTTGGCAGCAAAAGAAGGCATTTCATGTGAGCTCATTGACTTGCGTACAATCCTACCTTGGGATTCAAAGACTATTCTCGAGAGTGTAATGAAGACTGGCAAGCTGATTGTCAGTCACGAGGCTCCAATTACCTGTGGATTTGGAGCTGAAATTGTGGCTACAATGCAGCAAGAGTGCTTCTTTTGCTTGGAGGCCCCGATCCAGAGGGTCTGCGGATATGACACCCCTTTTGGCCTAGTGTACGAGAAGTATTATCTGCCTGACGAAAAGAAGAATCTAGATGCGATCAGAAAAGTGATGGAATTGTCAAGGTAGGACGAAACGGATGATGGACTTTAGATTAGGTTTTATTCATTGTAACAAAGTAAAAGAAGCTATGGCTTTTTTCTTGTAAATGCATCAGATTACCTGATGACAGAACACGCCTTTTCAAGTCCGACCTTGATGCATTCATAATGAGAACGTTTCTGTAGTGAGGATTCGGAATCACCTTCGCCTTCAAGACTCCCATACTTGAGCACTCCAAGTCTGCAAATGGCTTCTAGGAATTGAGGAAAACTCATATGCTCCTGATGATGGTCAGCGTTTTCGTTCATAGTGACAGGCCTGTGCTCTTCTTCATTGTCCTCTAGATCGTGCTGCGAGGCTGCAAAAATTTGCCTTACGTCCTTCTGGGTCACGCCGACCTTGACAGGAGCGTCTTTATTTCCATCCATGGAGTTCTTGCGACCAATGTTGAGGACAGAAAATCTTCTGATAACTTCGTCTCCTCCAAGAAAGCCTGCATCGGTTGCAAATTCGCTAAACGTTTTACAAGTCAATGCACCGGATGGACAATTGTCTTCATTGATTCCATCCTTTACGAAATCGTCTTCTCCAGTCACAAACAACTCGAAAGCCCTGGAAAGATTGTCCAGGTTGTCGTGAAGAAGTAGCAGCACATTGTCTGATGCGATTGCATCTCTCATTTGGGAGCCGGCCGGTAACTTGTTGATTACTGGAACAATGTGATCATTGTAAATCATGTCTAGAGCAACCGGCACAATTGGCATCGTTGCTTTAGTATTGGAAGCGTACTGGCCTGCACGCCTGAGCCTGGCGATCTCCTTCTTTGGGATCGTTATCTTCTTGTAGATCTTTCAGTTGATGCAAGAATAAACCATTGAGTTTTGGCTTTGATTCAACGAACAGTAGAGACCAATACTTACTGTGATTTTGATCAGCGCCACAAACTGATAGAGAGTAAGTATATACTGATCAGTCAAGCAACACAGTGATGTAAACGAGAAGATGGCAAAGACCAAAGCAGTACTTACAAATTCGGTCATGCAAATTTCTGAGTGGATACTTGGCTTCGCCTTGGGTCCTCTTCCTCCAATGCCCCTGGTATTATTCAAATGACTCTCGAGGAATACCTTGAGAATGGCATTCGAGTGCTCTTCGCCCAAGATGCCGGTTTCGGTGATGAATTTGCACAGTTCAATGTACTCAAGAGTATGGGTGCCTCCACCAGAGTTAACTGCAGAATAGAACTTGCAAGAAGTAAGTAGTAATATAGTCAAGATTTGTGAATCTTCATGAATCCAATTGGTGGGATATGAATATACGGAGCGCGGGTACTCACCTTATACATATCTGACAGTTCAATAAAGTTCCTAATGAAGAAATCCTTGATCTCGCTCTGATGGTTCGGATCAGGTACCATGTGGTCGAGTACACCGCTGTCTTTGATTATTGCCCACTCACGGTCCATCACCTCCTGAATCAACTCACGGCCGACGAACTGATTCTTCATCACTTGCTTCATGAGCAAAATCTTGGGTCGCTCAATCTCAATCTTCTGAAGACGAGCGCGCTCGGACTTCTCAATCTGGAAAATCTCAACCTCCTCCCTCTTCTGTTCCGCAATTACTGTAGACGGTGGATCGTTAGCCAATGCACTACAAAAACGAATCACTGTGAAGGAGACAGATTAGCATCACACTTACTCTCTCGTTTCTCTTGATGCCTTTCATGGTGACGAAATGCAAGAAATGCCCACTCAGACAGCTTTGGTGAACCATAGTCATCAAATTCCATTGGCATGTACAGATCTACATTGACTGTATCACCGTCGTTGACATGTTGATTTACAACATCATCGGGATGAAGGAATGGACAATCGGCAGTGTAGACATTTTTTGGCATCAATCGTGTCCGAGCAGGCAGTGATTTGCGGTCGTTTCGGTAGGGAAGATGCCTGCCATGCCTTGCCCCATTTGAAACAAAGAGTTGTGCTGCGGTTAGCGCCAGCCACTTGACAGTCTGCGAGCCATTTCCTACATGGATTACAAGATCGTGAGAGATTTTCCCAGCTTTTATTGAGACATTCAGTTTCATCGCGATATTTATTACGACGCTTGTGGCTTGATGGGCGGGCTGCAGCTTGCCAAATTTAAAAATTAAAAATCTTACCGAGCTCGATCCACAATGTCGTTGGTCTGAGAGCTCTCTCTAGTTCTACTTATCCACCAGAATCACGACGGCTCGTTTTGATCATTGTCGGCTTTTGCTTGATGCTGTTGCATTTCCCTTCCCTCTTCCCTCTTCACAAAGCTTCCCGCCAAAAAACCGCTCCTATCTCGCACCACCACCACACCAACCGCACCACACTACTGCCTGCCTCACAAGCTCCACACAATCCAACAATGATCGTTTGACGGGCCATCACTGTTGCATCTGTAACTAAGATTCAAATAGAAGATGGGCAGGTTGTATAACAGGAATCACTTCTCGACGTGCGTTCTACATATTGTGATGGCGTTACTTGCGAAAAGCATCAATGCCGCATCATCAACAGCTGCGCCATCCTCCTCTATATCTTACACAACAGGAATAACTGAAGAGAAATGTGTTCTTGAGGAAGAGTTTCATGGATTGTCATCAGAAATAAGACTAGAAGGCCATCACGAGGAGCATGCTTGGTGGGATGATGACGAAACTGATGACTACAACGTGGACTCGTCGTCGGCAGAAGATAGGCCGCAACAAAATGATAAAAAGTTTCGATGGCGAGCATGGAAAAATAAAAGCGACTTGCGTTCAGAATCGTCTCGTCAAAAATCTAATGCACACGCAGCACCAATAACACCACTTGCAGAGCATCCCATGAGAACAGATGAGTGGGAATTTGACATTCAGTTATCGCCTTTATTCCAAAACGAAGATGATTTGTTTCCAGAATCTTCATTGGGAAGTCAGGGGCATACAAAAAGAAGTAGGTATAAAAGACGACAGGTGATGCAATTTGCACGAAATGGTTATGTCAAGGTGCTGCAAGATGAACATTTTACTTCTAATAATGTGGATGCATCGTTTATATCAACTGCTCCAAATGCCGACAAACCAAAACGGAGCCAAGTACAGGTTGGAAAGTGGAAGATTGGACACGGTGGTGTAGCTTTTGATGTTCAAGTGAATGTATGTCGCAGAGGGAATGCACAAGAGATGGCTGTGCTGCATTATCATGCAGATATTCATTTAAACAAGTTTGGTGAACGACCAAGAATGTTCCGTGGAATTATAACAAGGGATCGCTACAACTCGTCTGTTCTACCTCCCAATTTTCTAAGACCTGTTATTGGTACCTTTTCAGCTCAGGGAATTGGCCATGATACTGCAGACACAAGTTACAAAGAACGAGGGTTTGGCCTTAGTAGGCAACAGATTACACAAAAGCAATCATGATATACATGTGGCTATTTCAAATGAAAATAATTCAAATCAATGACTATGATACTACCTCTCCTTTCATATACAATACTTCTATTTTACATCAATCTATATTGATCACAATAAACAACAAGAAATGAAACGTGCAATGGTGACAAAGTCCAAGCTGCTGCTGTTTAAGGTAAAAAAATCACAATTGATACACGGGCTTGTGTATTTGCAGAAACCTAGTTTTTCATAGTTCAAAAACTTTTGCTTTATTATGTCAGGCTTTCTGTGCCATGTGCTTTTTACTGGACCAGTGTATTGAAAGTCAACCGAATAGTGTAGTACAGAGAAGTCAATTGCAGACATTACTTCAATACCAGCCAAAGTGTATTTAGCATAGAACATTAATTTCATCGAGTGTTTCTTCTAACGTTAACAGGTAATATTCTACTTGACACAGAGTTATGTAGATATAGCAAGTCCATGGCCAGGCATTCGCGGCAGCACAACCTTAAACAAACGATCATAACTGCCACTAAAATGGGCTCTCTAGAGAGGACCTGGTTCCTATGATCCAACTTCCACAGACAGGGTTCCAGCGTTCATCAAGACGAGCTTCCTACAACCTCGCGAGGCACCTTATTGTCCTCTACCAGCAGCCATGGTCGGGGGCCCAGTAGTTTCCTTGGAAACGGTTGGTGTGCTTCCGAAAGTGGCTTCGGTGGTAGGAGAAGGACTTGGGGGCAGAGTGTTGCACACATCTTCATAGTAGCAAGTGTCTCCGAGTGCCTCGCAGCAATCAGACAAGCTTCCAAAGAGGTCAGCGCCAGAAGATGAATCGTATCCATTGATGCAGATAGAATATCCGTCGCCGTTGCCAATGTACCAGAGTCGTTCCTCGCAACTTGTTGGTGATGGCGAGGGTTCTGGTGTCTGATTAGGTTGAGGGTTGCATATGTCAATGTAATCGCATCCTTTGTTGGTCAACGAACCCATACCGAAGTTGGAGTTGCAGCAGGCTGTAAGGGTGGCTGATAGTAAAGAAATGAAGCAGTGGTATGAATCAATGATAATCCACATATCTAAAATTGCAAGAATGCTTGTAAGCGTACCATATCCAGAGGCATCGGCTATGTAGTTCTCGTTACTGCATACACCTCCATCAAGGAAGAACATCTGTGCCTCACAAGGTGTTGGTGCAGGCGTGGGGTTGCAAATGTCAATCACGTTGCAGTTTCCATTGTTCATGGATCCAACGCCAAAGTTCAAGTTGCAGCAAGCCATCGCAGTGTTGTAAGAAATGGTATCAACAATGTAAATGTCATTGGTGCACGTATTTCCATCGACGAAGAACACCATCTCATCGCATACTGTAGGGGCAGGTGTGACTGGCTTGGGGGTAGGCTTGGGGGTAGGCTTAGGGGTAGGTTTGGGTGTAGGGTTTGGGGTTGGGTTGCAAATGTCGATCACATTACAGAGGCCATTGTCGATAGCCCCGGGGCCGAAATTCACGTTACAGCAGATCATTGCACTGTCTGTGGAATACGATAACAAGAATAATTAGCAATGTGTAAAGAAGCACCCAGACCTTGGGCGTGGTTAAATTCTCACTGGATGTACTTACTGTAAGCGACGGCATCAGCGATGTAAATGTCGTTGGTACATGTATTTCCGTCCAAAAAGAACACCATCTCCTCGCAAATAGTAGGTGCAGGAGTAACAACTGGCTCGGGAGCACATACATCAATGTAGTCGCAGTTTCCATTTCCATACGATCCAATTCCAAAGTTCAAGTTACAACATGCCACAGCGGTGCTGTAGGCAGGAGCACCGGCGAAGAAGACATCATTGACACACTTGTCTCCGTCAAAGAAGAATAACTGCTCTTCGCAGGGAATGCAGACCTCTTCGTAGTCACATTCACCCATTCCAAAGACAGATTCGCAGCACTTCTCGAGAGTGCTGTACATGTATTCAGATGACACGTTATCGTCATTGGTACACTTGGTGTAATCTGCGTTGGGGCGGTACATGCAGTGACCATCATTTCCCCATTTGCTGGAGGGCTTCTTGGTTGGCTTGGGTGTGGTCAAGGGTTGGAACCCATCGTTTCCCCATTTGCCAACAGGCTTTGAGGTTGGCTTAGGCGTTGTCAGGGGTTGAAACCCATCGTTTCCCCACTTGGTGTCAGTCACCGGCGCAGGCTTTAGGGGTCGGAACCCATCATTTCCCCACTTGTTGCCAGTCACAGGAGCAGGCCTGATCTTGCTTGGCTTAACGTAGACAGTGTTTCCCTTACTTCCTTCGATTTTGACAACCTTTACAGGCTCCTTCATAGGCTTGACACCAACAACTTGCTTCTTACCATGGCTCTTCTTCTTTCTCATGATGAGAGTCTTCTTGCCCGATCCCTTAACAGAAGTTTTCTTCAGTGGAACGGCGCTGTTGCCATCGCCCTTCCAAGATGGCTTGGCGGGAGCGACAGGGACGGGAACAGGATGAGCATCACCACCCCAGGAGGCTAGGTCTCTTTCAGCCTGGTTACGAAGCACTTGGCGGCCGTCGACCACCATCAAGGAGGATGCGATGAGGAGAGATGATTTGATCAACATGGTAGATGTGTTTGTGCGTAGAAGAACTGGTGGAACCAGAAAATCTGATTGATTGTTGGGCGAACTCGTTTGATTTATGACTTAGTGAATTGCGGTTGGGTGAAGGCAGGTCTATCATTATCTGTTGATGGCAGCAAGAGTCAAGTGATGGATGTGTGGTCGGGTGCGAGATAGACCTCCTACTTTGGCCTCACTTATTTCAAAATTTGAATGCGGCTTAAATAAAGGCATGAAAAATCCATTACAAAAAAGAGAATGGATTCCTCTGTCTAGATTGGCAGTAATGCTGCGAAGCCTAGGTAAATACTTCAACTCACACATCAAAATCAAGAACCTTCAGGTGTTGGTCGGCGGTGGCATCTCGCCCTTGCCTCATCTCGCACCGCAACACAAATACAAGTCAATCGACAAAGATTCATCGCATGAAGTTCTTGCATTAGAGCGAGTGAGTATCATACATGGCTATCTCAGCAGATGTTTTTGGCAGCCACAAAATATTGCAAAGGCGAAATTTTGATGTGGGACTTGCCTAATATGCTCTTGTTCTTGAACAATTTAGTGATGGTGCTTCTTTTGGGGTGTCATTATAACAGACATCATCTGCACACATGATATGAACAATTCAATATCATAATTCAAAACCATATTCATCTCGACATCAATCACCTGCATCTCTCACGCATAACACTTCTAACCATGTATCTCAAACTTGCCTTCGTTACTGCTCTCGCCGCCTCTGTTTCTGCGAAAAACACCGCTCCCAAGAACAGGAACTTGAACTACAGTGGTGGAACTGATAACATTGCTACGCCCGAGCCCACTAATCGCCCTACCAGTGAGTACCCATCTGTCTTGTAATCTTGTAAATGTGTAACCATTAACGAAGTCTGACAAATGATTCTACGCCACTTCGTCTTCAGAGCGACCCACCAACCGCCCCACCAACCGTCGTACCAAGAAGCCATCGCCTGCACCAACTGACTACACAACCACTGATGAGCCCACCATGAACCCTACTCTCAGCCCGACACTCAACCCGGTAAGAGCAAGTTGTACAAATGAAATAACCTATCATATGCAGTACTGAATTCTCACCTGGTCGATCTTCTTCCAGACCCTGTCTCCAGTGTGGAAAGGAGATGCATGGAAGAATGATGCATGGGGAGGTGATGGATTTGTCAAGAAAGACCCTACACTCTCGCCAACTCGCAACCCGGTAAGATATTTGGTCTTTACATCAGCTCTACGAATTGCAAGATGATACTCATCATCTCAAATTCAATGCCCCGTATTCATGCAGACCTTGAAGCCAACGCTCAACCCAACCCTCAATCCAACTCTCAACCCGACCCTCAACCCAACTGTTGTTGCTCCCGTCGAGACTGATGAACCCACTGGTTCGCCCACAAAGTCGCCAGCATGGATGGGAGACTCTTGGACTGGAGACGGACATTCGTGTTCTCGTGCCAAAAAGAACAAGTGCTGCACAGGTGAACCACTCCGAAATAAATTGCAAGAGAGATGTGACATGTGGGGATGCGTTTGTTAATCGTGTCCTAATACTGTTGGCGGAGGTCTGACGATGATGCTATATAACTTGCCTTCCCAGAACTCTCCGTGATGATTCTGTGTTCACATGTTTTCATATTTCCAGTTACGGTAGAGGATGTTCTTGCTTGCGTGCATGCCTTTTATGACTGGCCCTCAATAGTAAAGTAAATGTTTCGAGTATTCTGATGCAATCTTCTGAATAGAATAGTAATAGGTATGAAACGCTGTTTGCTGTAGGCGGTGTGATACTTCAGTAGTAAATAGGTTGACCATATATATTCTTATTGCAATTGAAACCTCTCTAGAGGGAGGTGAATGAACTCTCACAAGAAGCACGAATCAAACGTTTGTATGAGGTATTCGCAAGAATGCCAGTCTGCCATTACAAGTAATTAAGAGCTCATAAACTAATAAAGAGGAAGGTACCATATCGGAAATCTATTGTGTTAGGTAAATGCGTTGTGTGATGTGAATTAAACTTATTAACACGGGTAATGAGAACAGTTACACAAATGAACGATTCCCTGGCTATGTAGCGAGGCAGTAACTTAAATGAAGGTTACAGATAACAGCCTAAAGTAAGTACGTCCCATCTGATGTGTTGCACATAGTACACGAGACAATCAATGATGGATAATTCTTGACATGAAGATTAAAGATACCCGTGTCTGATTCATAGACAGCGGTAGTTACAGTGATTTTTATGATCCGCATTATACGGTAGTGAATTCTTTGGTTCATGGGTGGATTTTAGAAAATCCAGTTTGTTAGTGGAGTTGTGCTCTCCAGGATGTCAAGCATGCGCTTAACCTCCGAATCCATAGAGGGTCTTTCCTTGACGCTTCAAGGCGTAGACAACGTCCATGGCGGTGACAGTCTTCCTCCTGGCGTGCTCAGTGTAGGTGACAGAGTCCCTGATAACGTTCTCGAGGAAGACCTTGAGCACACCACGGGTCTCCTCGTAGATGAGACCGGAGATACGCTTGACACCGCCACGACGAGCGAGACGACGGATGGCGGGCTTGGTGATGCCCTGGATGTTGTCACGGAGGACCTTCCTGTGACGCTTGGCGCCTCCCTTTCCGAGTCCTTTTCCTCCTTTACCGCGGCCTGACATGGTTGATTAGTTGTTGTGGTTGGTGATGTGATGAATCGATATGTCGAGTTTATGAGGAAGGCGCTGTGCATGATGCTTTTGCAGATAATAAGGGCTGCTCTGTCAAATAGGAACTTAAATGCTAAACAATATCATGAGTAAATTCTCTGTAACGCATTTATAGGTCTTATTAAAAAGCTGAATTACCTTCACTAATTCAAAAGCTGTGGCGCGATGTCCCTGCGCCAATTGTCAAGCAGTAGAATCACGACGGAATCAGTACAACAGCAGTCAAGCATTGGCTTTACCTAAGATCGAGCCTTAAAACATCCCCGCCGCGCCACGACGACCGTCTCCGCGACTCTTCTCTCACAAAACCACATCAAGTAAACTACATCCAAAATGGCCCGTACCAAGCAAACCGCCCGCAAGTCCACCGGAGGAAAAGCTCCTCGCAAGCAGCTCGCCACCAAGGCTGCCCGTAAGTCCGCCCCCGCCACCGGAGGCGTCAAGAAGCCCCACAGATACCGTCCCGGAACTGTAGCCCTTCGCGAGATCCGCAGGTACCAAAAGTCCACCGACCTCTTGATCCGCAAGCTCCCCTTCCAGCGTTTGGTCAGGGAGATTGCCCAAGACTTCAAGAGTGACTTGAGGTTCCAGGGATCTGCCGTTCTCGCCCTCCAGGAGGCCGCCGAAGCCTACCTCGTCGGACTCTTCGAAGACACCAACTTGTGCGCCATCCACGCCAAGCGTGTTACCATTATGCCCAAGGACATCCAGCTTGCCCGCCGCATTCGCGGAGAGCGCTCTTAAGTTCTTAAGTTGTTTAATAGCCTGCAGTGATGCGGGCCAACATCTGCCAACAGGATTTTCTAAAATCCGCTCTTCCATCAAAGAAACTTATCTCTTATTACTATGTGGTTTTATTTACTTATTGGTGCTGTCACACTCTACACACCATCAAACACTTTAGTTATTGCACGAAATGAGCTATGTCTATGATATTGTATGATTTCTTTTATTGTTAAATGCGTGTCGCACATTGTGTAGTCAAAGATGTTATGGTACTTCAGACTCATGTAAGATGGTACCTGCAAATAATCGTTTGTCGCCTGGGGTGTTTTGTACTATTACAGAGAGTAATATTCAATACTCATTATCTACGTTTCATTTCTTACTATCTCAATCGGACTACCCTTATTCGAACTGCATCACATTTGTCACCAACAGGGCATCTGGATGTACTCAACATAATATTATATACTAATGAAAAATTACTCTAATTCTTCTTCTTGCGATTGAATTGATCATCATCCCAATCAAGCCATCCACCAGTGTCCCAGGATGGGCTTGGAGTTGGCTGGTTGGACTTGATTGGTTGAAGGGGAGTGGGTTCAGGCGTTCCATCAACACTGGTTGGAGCAGGTGTATCTTGGTCGACAGATGACGGAGCAGGAGTATAATACGGCGCCTGGGTGTTTTCAGATGGTGCCAGTGTTGGAGAGACTGTTGGAGTCTTTTATTTTTTGTACAATGAATTGTAAATAGGTGGGTTATATATCAAAGAATGAACTGAGGCAAGAAAGGATGAGACCGGGCTCTTACGAAAGTTGGAAAAAAAGATTCCGCGGGTTCAACAGGAGGATTTGTGGGCTTTTTGGTCGGCTTCGAACTGTGAGGACTTGCAGTTGAGAAACCATCATTTTTCCACGCATCGCCTGAAAAGGAAAGATCACATAACCTTGAGCCACATCGATAGGGAAAACAACGCAGGGATCTGAATACTAATATGTTTACTCACCTTTCCAGACTGGTGACATTGTATGAGTAGGAGTTGGCCTATTGAAATGGAGGAAGTTGATTATTGTGAGGATTTCTTGGTCGATGTGCATTTGCAGAAATCAAATGAACTCACGACAGTGTTGGGATGTCGGCGATCGGATCCGATAGAGTGGGAGAGGTTGTTGGTGAAAATGAGGGTGCTAGTGTAGGCGAAAGAGTTGGGTATCCGTCAGTCTTCCAAGCATCTCCTGTTGATAAAACAATAAAGGCAAGAGCAATGACAGTGTTAGTTGAAAAACTAGTATTGTACTTTGCCGGCCGTAGCATAAAAAAAACTCACCCTTCCAAACAGGTGAAGCAGTCGGTACATCAGTCATAATTGGTGCAACTTTTTCAGGGGATTGAGTAGGTGTCAAAATAGGGCTGAGGGTAAGATAACCGTCATTTTGCCATGCATCTCCTAAGAAATCAAATTGTTAATCTGTTAGTTCAGAACTCTTGAAGACACTCGCTGTATGATCATGGCACTTACCGTTCCAAACTGGGGATGCAGTGGGTTCATTCTGAATAGGATCAGCGTCAGTTGGTGAAAGTGTTGGGCTTAGTACATGAAGAAACGTGATGTGATATAAGAATCAGATAATTGTATTTGAGAAGTCCCTAAGAAGATGTAACTCGTAACTCACTTGAGAGTAGGCGACAGTGTCAGATAGGCATCACCCATCCAAGTAGTTGGCTCGTTCGTTGGCTTCTTGGTAGGCTTGTTCGTCCTTAACTGCTCGATATCATTGCTAATTGTATTATCACTAGGAATCCAATAATATGTTCCCAGCTTTCTGTTGAGTACTTCCTTTTTGGCGTTACCACGCAGCTTCTTCCCTTGGCAAGCTGCGGCTGTAGCTCCGAGGACGGCAATCTTGATCAGCTTCATTTCAACCATTGTGTTTTTGATCTTCAGTCTTTTCAAGTGACGAAGAAGTTGTGCAATGATCTTGCAGAGCCGTCTTACCTTGCTATGCTCTCTATGATTCAAACATCGTTCGTGTCAACTCACTCGATTCGACTTCATTCATTCAACGCTCAAGAATCTGGATCAAACTAGACTAATTTGGTGCCCAATTTTGTGATGTTGTTGCATTTGTCAGTCAATTACTTAAGTATCTCTATGGTTATTGCACATGATGTTTGTCATCAGAGTGCAGGTTGGGGGTTGGTGGTGCACCTCTTCAACGGTTCACTTTCACTTGCGAATTTGGTGGCTTGGAGTGAGGTTCATGAGTAGTTATTAGTTCCTACGTAAATACCAAATTCAAATTTTGATGCCACTCTCAAATTTGAACAGTGCAAGTAAGATCATCTACATGCACTGTATGCGTGATGACCCTATCAATATCATCTATGCTTTTTTATTTCAATCCTCTCAACTATCGGTCACTCTGTTTCATCGAGCTTTCATTTGCCACCACTTTGGTTTCTCAAATACATCTTAATAGTTTGAATTAGATTAGCAAGATGATTCTGGGAAAGTACCTCAAATACGCCATCCTTGGCTCAGCTCTCGCTGCCTACACTGATGGAGCAAAAGATCAAGCTAAGAAACGAGGAGGACTCCGTAACAGCGGTGATAGAAAGCTGGGATACATCCCGGATAAGACCGATCCGACTATCTCGGTGAGTACACTTTCATTTTTGCAAAGGTTGTATGTAAAATCATTTCTGGTCTAACATTGATGTTTGATTTGCATGAAATACGTAATACAGCCCACGTTTTATCCAACATTGAACCCTACCCTAGCGGCTAATACAGGCGCAGGCACGCCAACATTGAACCCGGTAAGATACAGCTGTTTATGATGAAGTAAACGCCATGTAATATGAATATATTCTCACGTTATCTCCTATTGTAGACTCTTTCGCCAACGCTCAATCCGGTAAGAGTGGAATGATTACTAAAGTTGAAATGATTCACGCTGCTATATTATCTCACACATTGCTTGACAAAGACTCTCTCGCCCACTCTTAATCCAACCACATCTCCTACCTTGAGCGCTGATATTGAAAACCCAACAATGAACCCGGTGAGTACTGACTTCTAGCCAGTTCAATGATCATTGTTATAAATGATTGCAATACAATCTCACTTATGTGGTGCGTTCTGTAGACTCTTTCGCCTATGGATAATCCTACTCAATCACCAGTATGGAAGGGTAAGTAACACCATTTGTGTCAAGGTTAAAAGTAACATCTCTTCTTATGAAGACATCTAACGCTATCCACTTCCTTAGCTGATGGATGGAAGGCAGATGGCTATCCCACACTCAACCCGACGCTCTCGCCCACCTTGAACCCCACTCTCAGTCCTGTAAGAATACTCTTGACCGCGTTTGACGGATGTAATGAATATGCAATCTCACAAGGATGCCCTCCTCTTCTAGACTCTTGCCCCATCGTTTAGCCCAACTCTTAGTCCCACAGAGTTACAGGCTATCTCAAATGATCCTACCAAATCACCTGTCTGGAAGGGTAAGATTGGTGCCTTATGTTTGTACTGAACTGTGCATTTGAGTCTTAAATGTTCTGAGGACAAACAACAACTTACTTATATCTTGCGTACCTATAGCTGATGGATGGAAGGCAGATGGCTACGCCACACTTTCGGTAAATATGCCATATGAACATTAACTCTATGGTTCGTTCTCGCGATAGATGGATCTCACATCCCACATCTCATCTCACACGCAAACACAGCCAACTAAAGATGAGCCGGTCGTTGATGAACCTACCCTGTCGCCTACCCTTAACTCCACATTGAACCCAACCTTGAATGTACGTGTATCTGAGAATCCGTCTTGTTCAGTGCGCCTTCTTTCAATGCTCATCGACAAATCATTCTGCAGCCTACATTGGCTCCTTCATATTCGCCTACAGAGTGCGGACCATTCTGGCATCGAAGTACTACTGACCTCAACCCCAATTCATGCACAAACGACAACAACTTACCAGACGATGACTCTAAGTTGTACAACACCGTCCAAGAATGTTGCAAAGCCGAATTTGGAAGGGTAGCTGGTTGCCAAGTATTCGACGTCTGCGGTCCAAAAACACCCGGCCCTGCAGCATCAACACCTAAGCCAACGAGAAAACCGAGTAAAATGCCTACGAATCGTCCTACTGCAAAGCCCATCGAACCCGTTGAGCCTTTGCCCACCTTGTCTCCTACGCTGGCAGATGCTACACCTGAGCCTACGACTCTCACTGAAAATCCAACTCTCTCTCCAACCGAATTGGGACCAATTAAGACACTAGAGCCTACAACTAATAACGAGCTATTGGAACCCTTTCCTACATTTTCTCCCACAGAAGGTAATTATCTGGTGGTAATTGTGGCCTGTCTCATCATGCAACGCTCAAACTCGTATTGATCGTCTAACCAATCCTCACAGGAGCAACACCAACAGTGTCAAAGGAGACCTCTTCTGAACCCACCATTGCTCACGTGAGACCTTCTGAGAACACCAAGTCTGAAGAAGTTGGTTCCAATGACTTCCAATTCGGTGTGTACAAGAAGGAGGTTGTCAGCAGTTGTGATGAGATCCTAGGTGAAGACTGCGTCAAGAAGTGTACCGACACTACATACGTGTACAATGGAGACATTCTCATCAGTGAAACTAAGGGAGATGAGTATGAATCAGCATGTGATGATGCATGAGGTGTGAAACGGGCCGGATGAACTTCGAGACCGCAGCAAACAGAGGGTTTGCTGGTGTATGTTTGCTGAAGAATTGCATCAGATTGCCTGAATGTAATACATTCTGTCGGGTACAGAGAGTTTAAGGTGATGACCTTAGATTTGAATTCATACTAAATGCGTAAAGTAAATACAAGATAGAGAAAGACAAGATATAACTAGAAAGACTTGCTTGGCAAGTTGGATGTAGGGAGATTAGGGTGGTGGTGGGTACAGTACTTGGTATCATACGTAGGACGTAGGTCGTAAACAGCAGAGCATCAGGCGGTTTTCATTGAACTTTTTTATTCCCTCCCAATTACCTTTAAAACTCGCCCGCTGTGTCCAAATCCAAACTCGCCCGCCGACCCTTCCTATTGAACTTTCGACCCAAAATAAATCCCACCCGCCCCGTGCACCGCCGCCGCCCCCCCACTCACTACGGCAAGGAGAGATAACGCGTACTATTTGCAAAGCAGGCAACGAAATTGCAAATCAATGCACTCT
>JALLPI010000157.1:0-28887 GCA_036939935.1 Cyclotella atomus | reverse complement strand
TGATTGTTGGCGATTCTTCGATGGTTTGATGGAAGAACAGTATACCAACAGGGAGAAGCAGTGTTTTTTGGATCTTCTGTACCACGCGGTCACCACGGAGTTACTACATAGATAGCTCTTAATAGTACGAAGCAACCCCACCAATAATATCCTTTCATTATGCAACATTATGGCAACAAAATGCACCTGTGAACTGGTTTATTGTCCAAAATACATGCCACTTCTGTCTCTGTTCTACCGCATTCAGGCAGTATCGGTAACGAGCTCCAATGGGGGCCCATGGCTCGCCCACCACCAACTGCTTGCCATTCTAGCGCTCTTTTAGGTATATTTCTACCCACGTCAATCAAATCATCTTGCGTTACTGCTTTGTCGAAAGCTGATGCTTTGAAACCTACTTTCACTCCTGTTTCCATTATGTACACGGCAACATCTTCGCAATTGCTTTGAATTAACAGCTTTCCATTCTTTGCTAATGATAATGTTCTGTGGGCCTCGGAGAGAAGATCCCCTGACAGACAAGAATGAGCAAAGTTAATATTATACAACCGCTACTAACGAACTCTCAATTGACTTGCCAGTTACCATGAAGCTGCCAATTGCTGCATCTTCGGGCAGTTGTGCGTTGTACCCTTTCTCTGTTAACTCGGCATCTGAGGCTTTGAATCGAAATGGAGTCGGAAACTGGGCAAACAAAGTTATGATTGTGTTGGTAAGTAGGTCATTCTTTGGAGAGCGTTGAATACCAGACACTTACCTGTATCATGATAAGCTATATAACGTTGAACAATGGACAAGATGTATGGCAGCCCAAGATAAAGATGCAAATGGACAAGTGCTATTTACAACTGCATTGACTCACTTCGACATCTCCCGGATACGACTCTCTAATTTTCGATAGACAGTGTTCAGCCGAATCCACAACAAACTTTAAACAATGTCCTAAATTCCATCTATTGCATACTCCATCGGCGTATCGAATACCAAGGCGACTGAGATCAACTCCTATAAAGTTGGTCTCAGTGTATTCTACATTGCCATTACTTGCCAAGCCCAACAATGACACGCCCATGCCACAGCCTAAAAACAAGCAGAGAAAATTTCTTTACGTGGATAGTGACTGTAAAAAGTTGCAATGACACATGCATACCAACATCTACTACCAAAGGTCGAGTGGGGTCTTCAAAAAAGTTGGACCAGTTGTACTCATCACAGGTATCATCTCTACTAGCACTCTCATCTACAGATTCAGTTTGTTTCTCATCTTTGATTGTGACATAATGCCGAGCAGCATTTTGGAAGAATGCTTTCTGTTTTCGTTGTCGAGTTGAAAATCGCCACAGACCGAGAAGTGATCGGTTGCTGTGTAGACCAAATGACGAATCTCTGAGTGACTTGATAATACTTTGGTAGTCTACATTGGTTTCAATTTCTTCTTCATTAGAATCCCAATGGTTCTCCGACTCGTTGCACTTTGTCTTTTCTTCAAGAAAATCTGCTGCTATCATGTACAATCTTTGCGCGAAAGGGCCGACACTTCCTGACATTGCTATTCGCTCAACGATGTGAAGTATGTCTTTGGATCGGCAGCTTTTGTTACCTCCAAATCTAATCAGTTCATCAGTTGCGATACTGATAAGTTTATCATACAGTCTGATATCCGACTCGGCGTCGTTTGTTACTCCAGCTAGTGCAAACCACAGTGCAGCATCGGCAGCTTTTCTTCCATGCAATTCGCTCGCAGTTCCTGAAAGAAACTTGACAATTGCTTTTCTCTTCGTCAGTATTTTCAACCTATGATTGGTTTTTGCTATCAATCTATTGAATTCGTCATCTTTTACACACAGGCCTTGCTCAGACATTGACACTGTCATCCCTAATGCAGCATGAGCCAATTGCAGTACATTATCTTCCGTGGGCATGGATTTAATGCCTTCAGCACAAGGTATTAACTCCCAACTCGATTGACCACCTTCTGACCTTGGAACATCTGTTATTGCGACAGTAAAGTTTTGCACATCGTCTAAATTTCCTGTAAGCAAGTCGTCTCTCTCGAGGGTAGTGTTAGTACGTTCCAGGATTGTTCGCCATGTTATGCCGACAGTAATACAATCGATGGCCAACCGAATTTCATCCGCTCTCTTATAATTGCCTTCCCATCGTGCTTGAGATCTTTCATGTACTAGTGATTCTATACTTTCCCTCTCATGTTGCAGCAGCAGGTGTTTTGGAGTGATGGCATCTGGTTGCGTGGATTTTACTGTGGTGGCAGCGAGCTGCAAATTTGGCTTAGAAAACCGTGATGTTGGCGTATCAAAAGCGTTGATACGAACATGATAGACGGCAAATAATGTCGAAATCGTTGGAAAGACTCGTGTGGAGATCATGGTGCCTAGAGAGAGATAAGGTGTAGGCGAGAGAGCAGGAGAGATGGAGCCCCGACCTCTACCTGTCATTACCACCTACTGTAGTGGGGATGATTCTATAGATATTTTACCTCAAAAGGTACTCCTGTGATGATGGCAACCAGACGAAGCCACCCACAAAATGCAAATCAAGTTCGTCTACGCTAGTACCCATCTATTCCTCTCGTCTGATGCATTTTTGCATCATATTGGGCTATCAACTGCACGTCAACGACTGTTTTTGAGTAGCAGCACAAATGACGACGATAACCAAGACTGGCGAGCATTCCGAGCTAAATTGGTGCAGAACGGTCTTTCCAATGAAGGCGTAGTTGAAATTTCCACGCGCAAAAAGTCAAGATATGCTCACACTACGCCTTTTGTGGAGGCTGGATCTATTCTTATATCAATCCCAACTACTGACCTATGTCAAGCTATCGATCAACAATACTGGCATAGATCTGTTGCGATTGTTACAAGAATTAGTGATAATGTTGTTGCTGGCAGTAAAGAAGATGAAGTGCCAGATGAGCAACTGGCGAACGGAGCAAATCGTGGACGATGGAGCTATCGTGGCTTGCTATTGAACAGACCGACCAACTTTATGCTTGGGGAATCTGATGGTGATCACATTGAAATACCTATCCAGCTTAGTGATTGTGCCAATACAGATTCAGATCCATGGAGAGTCCAACGTGGCGGGGATCTGCTTGGTCTGGAGTCTGCATCAGGTACTCGATTCGTGTGTTTGCACAACTTGGGCACATCTGATGAAAATGTAGCATCCGTATCGACCAATATAGTAGGCAACCTATGCCTGACAACTATAGAGGATGCAAAGCGGTTATGCAAAGTTTATTCAGACAAGTACAGCTCATCAAACTTCATGACATTTGGCGGCTTCATCTCCTGGAGACCAGGACAGTTAGAGCGTGAGATGGGTGACGAGCGCAACGAATGGTTGGTGCTTTCTGTAGATGGTGATTCTATTTGGGATGAGCTGCAGAATCAAGAAACGGAGTTGGTACGGTATATGAACAACCAAAACCACACCAAGAGCAACTATTCAGGTAAAATGGTAGACATTTGTACACTCATGTGGAGAAACTATCTTGCAATGGTTAACATGCCTGAATCTGAAGCAACCAAGAACATACCTCCTGGCCAACTCAATTTTTATGATCAAATGCTCAAAGTCTGGGCAGAAGAATACATGAACAAATCTTTGTTGACACAGGCGTTGCCAGAAGTAGCAAATGATAGCTCGAAACAAATAATGCGCGGAGCCCTTGTTCGAGCAAAATGCCCACCAACTAACGATGTGATGCTTTATGATGCTGAATTTCATCGATCATTAATATTGGTACTTGAAGAAACTCCCGAATCCACCATTGGTATCATATTAAATCTTCCAATGAGTGCTGCGGTAGAGTGCATAGAGGGAGAAGATGCTTTGCCGCTGAGATACGGAGGGCCTATCGATGTAATGTCGTGGAGAGACGGTAGTTATCGTGATGTTGATTCATCAGAAGGTGCAGAAGATATCAAAAACGACAATCACAATGATGAAAAGGTGTATGAAGGATTCTTCAATTACCAAAATAGTGAGAAGTCAGAAGATAACATAGAAATATTCGATGATGAAGTTGATGATGAAGGAAAAGACTACAATGACGACTCGTCATTTATTTGGATCCACCGAAATAAAAACTTTCCTGGCAGCCGATTGGGTGAATCTGGTCTCTGGATGATCAACGAAGACGATGCTCTTATCGCTCTTCAAGCTGGTGAACTGGACTTGGAAGACGTCATGATTTTCGCAGGAGTTTGTATTTGGGAAAAAGGTGCAGATCTTGGACAATGTAATGGTGGTATACGTGAACAAATTGATTCACTTGGCTCGCTTGAGATAGTTCACGAAAACAACATCTTGTTGCGTGTGTGGGATATACTGACGAAAAAGCAAGATATTCTCACCAAAGATACGTTAGACATCAACATCAAATCAGCAGTACAAGCTTGGGATGCTTGTCCTCACAAGCAGATCGAAGCCTCGGAAAACAGTTCAAAGACTAAACTGGCAGATGCGGCTCTTAAAGCATGGGTTGCCATTAATCTTCTGGAAGAACCAGTAGACACTGAAGTTGTCATAGCTGCAAATAATGATAACAGTTGATTCGTTGGGATCGAAGTAACCTCATTACGTGCTTTTTCGCGGACGTAGGAAATCGTAGGGTGTACGTAGTTGAGTTATGTTTAAGTAGGTAGAGAAAGGCAGCTCTACGTCGTTGTGTTGGACGGTATGTTGTTGTTGTTGTGGAGCTTCGTGCTTCTGCTGTCTCAATCGACGCCGGCTTTCAAGATGACGGCCGTCATACCACGGGCTGCTGTTTCGGTCGTAGTTCGATGGTCAGAACCATTCGCAAACTCTGTTCAATCAAGAAGTAATGCGCGTTATTTACTTGTCCAACGAGGCAAAGAGCCAAATAAGGGAATGTGGTCGTTCCCGGGCGGCAAAATAGAACTGGGCGAGAAAACGTTAGATGCAGCAAAGAGGGAGCTTATGGAAGAAACTGGTCTTACAACATCAGTTAGTACAATAATCAAGCAAGATCGGTGTATCTTAAGGTGGCATACTGATGGCCCATTTGCATGTTCTGATTCTATACACCACAGTCAAACAAGTGGTGTATCATTTCATTATGTCATATCGCAATGCTTCGCCGAGGTAACATCATCATCTCCTCCAAATATTATAGCATCGGATGATGCCATGGATGCAAGGTGGTGGAGTGTCGATGAGATGAAAGATGCAGAAAATGAAGGCACGGTGATAGAAGGTGTTGGTAGCGTTGTAGAGCGATCCGAGAAGTTGTACACCTCTGGCTTACTGGAATGTGAAGGGTAGTTCTTTCCATTGATGTCATTCAAAGTTGTTTCATCCTAACCTGTAAGTTGTGCACTGCAGACTATCATCTCAAGTTATACGTGTGAACATCGCACAGTAAGTCAGAAATCTTAAGTAATACATTATCTGAATTCATCGATTGTGAGTTGGGCAAACAGATGTACAAATGCTTTGGTACCTAAGCAATAATGTTATTGTTAAACTTGACACTATGCCTGAACCCTCTGAATAAAACCCGCACCATATCCAACCCTCTTTGGTAAGAGCCAGAAAATAACGGCACGATGTATAATATGTACAACTCAGTTGCAACACCAGGTCTGATATGATGCAAATCAAGTCAGTTGGCATGTCGCCAAACTGAGATAGCACCATCAACACAGGACACATCACTGCCCGATAGTGAACTCAGACTCGTCATCTTCGGATACAGGCCTGAAAAAGGTTTTCTCCGCCAGACTCTTACGACGCATCTCCACATTCCTGGCGCAATAAATGGGAGCTGGAGGAGATTTTGCGAGATCCACCGAGGTCAAATCGTGAGCCGAGATAGACAGACCCGATGGCTTTCTATTGCGAAAAGATGAGTTCAAATTAGCTGGTAATGATTGCGAATGACGATAGGATCGACTTGCAGTTGCTGGCGTAACTTCGTCGCCAGAGATGTCCAAGATTCCCTTGTCGGATCGAGACCGTGGTGGAGAATGGTCTACATATTGCTCTACGGGGCTGACCATGCGTGCGTCGTCTTTGCTTGCGCAGATGGAGTTTATAGATGTTGAGAGCAGTGAGTCGATAAAACGACCCATGCTTATTGCTTGACAGTCGCCCAGTGGAGCCATGTTTAATAGAGGGATATTTGATCTTGGTGCTAGATATTGCAATGAAGTTATCTCAGGCTTGATTCTCAACCCCCGCTTGACTACCCTTTGAAGCGTTTGTTCAGTTATCTGTTATGCACTTTGCTCTCATCAAAGTCCCCACGAGTCCAGACGAGCCCCACACACCGTTAGTTATGTGAAGGCGCCAATGACATCAAACATAAGGCGGTTTGCGAACGCAATGGCTTTTGATTTGGTTTCTTGGCGTTGCGACAAGGCGTTGAGGCTCGTCTGATGGAGGGTGGTTGGAAACTTCGGCCAGCATAGTCAAGCGTGAGAGCGCAAAAGAGGGGCCTCGAGAAGATGTTGCACAGATTGGCATCACTCATTTCAAATCTCTGCAAATTTCAGAAAAGATGCCTCCAACGAATGCACACGAGCTTCCAAACGTACGGATACTGATTGGGCCTGTTTGAAAATCTTTCCGAGCGAGAATTAGCTCCCATCACATGACGAGCGTGTGACGACGAAGATACACCCGGGCGGTCGTCGGTCATCAACATTCCAACTCCGTGCCGATCGATGTGATTACCCGCTGATCACTCGATCACTGCAACGCTTCGTCCATGCTGGGGTGAATCTCTCCTGACAACAACTTGCTACTGTTTGGCTGCATGATGTTGCTTTGTGTTGCTATGTAAATCAAAATCCAATGCAGCACCCTGCACCACTTGCTGTTGTGATGGCGGCTGCTGTATCAATCAACTGTCGATCTAGTTTTGCATTCTTAAGTCGTCCATATGTTGCACATCAACCCTATCGAATCATCAATAGGTTTATGTCAAGTGCTTTAACTGTCAAGATGGAGACTCAGTACCAAATATCTGCATGCCCAGATAAAAAGTGGATCAAAGTTTCTTTTATCGATGCAGAGAACACAACGGTTGCATTTGATGCAAAACTAGTGCATCAGCATCAGCAGCAGCAATGCAACAGAACGATATCTTCAATACCAGACTCGGTTCTACAATATGAACGACAATTGAGAAAGATACAAGCATCAGATAGAGCTTCAAAAACAAATGTGACTGTCGAAGATCATCTTAAAGTTCTTTATGTTGATGAACATTTAGTTGTAGTTGACAAGTCATCTGGTATACTTTGTGTTCCTGGAGTGAACAAGTATCGATCATTACTGGATCTTGTTTACGAAACTTTTGGAGGCGGCAGTGCTGACAATAGCGAGACCAATGAATCAACTGATAGTCAGGAGGATTCGTCATGTCTGCCTAGAGATTCAATGATTGTTCACAGACTAGATATGGACACCAGTGGAGTGGTTGTATTTGCAAGAACTAGGCATTGCATGTCCAAGTTGCACGAGGCCTTTAGAGAAAGGACTGGTACAAAGAAAACGTATGAAGCTCTTTTAGTAGGTTGGCTGGATATTGATAAATGGATAGCAGCAGCTAGAACAGATTTCATTGATTCAGACGAAACGATAGAACTTAACACAAAACTTGGAGGTGCCGAAATAATGTTGCCGTTGCAACGTGATCACAAGCATCCTCCATTCATGAGAGTTAGTACACCAGAGAGTGAGACAGAAGCTCAAAAAGCTGTTCAAGATTTGAATCACGCAGGTTGGAAAAAGATCGTGGCAAAGAAACCAAAGCCAAGTACAACCCACTTGCAACTATTGTCTCATGAGATATGGAACGGCTATCCAGTAACACGCGTTTCGTTGACTCCAATAACGGGAAGAACTCATCAACTTAGGGTACACTGTGCAGCGATGGGTCATCCAATTCTTGGTGATCCTGCTTACGGTTATTGCGGAGAAGCGCATTCAAATGGTGGATTCTCAGATGAGACCATCGCTCGCATGTCGCCTACATTTGCAAGCATGGAACTTCGGCGTGATATTGAAACATGTGTGCGTGATACTGGGAGAACAATGTGTCTACATGCTAGAATGCTAGGGTTCAACCACCCTGCTACTGGCAAGGCTGTTTACTTCGAAGCGGCACCTTCATTTTGATATGTACGTTGCTGAGGAGATAGCAAAAGCAAAGACGGTACAAATTTGAAACCAGAAATGTGAACTAAGCCTACCCTAATTATTAGTCAATGTTTCGCCATGCCCTAGGAAACATATGATTTGGAATCATCATCTCGTGTCTAAATGCTCCTTTTACAAACATGTCACTGTGATATTGTTTGTAGTAGAATGATATTGCCTCTCTAGGGACGTTTTTAACTGCGTATACTGCCATCTTTTCTGATTCATCTTCAATCGGAACCAGTAACTCTAAATCATACACATAATATTCTGGTTCTCCTTCTTCATGTACCATTCTCCGTTCAAGAATACGATGCACTTTGTGATCATTTGCATCTAGTTCATCTTCATCCCATTCATCTTTTCCGTCAAGTATTGATTCACTAGAGAATAGACAGTACAGATCGATATGATCTGAGTACATTGTTTTGTCTTCTGCGAAAGTTCTAAGAGGAGATGATTTGTCTGCATTTAGATCCTGCGGAGGTACGAATTGTTTGTGACCTTCCGGAGGTACCCAGTTCTGTACATGCTCATTCCAGGCTTCTTCCCACTCACTACCATAGTCTATTGTGATCTCTTCTCCTTCTTTAATATCTCTCAAAGCAATGTAGTCGAATCCCACGACAGAGCTCCATATATTGTCAAAATACTCAACAGGTTGCTCCAGTAGCGTAGCATTATGATACATTGCATCCGTTGACCATATAATCTTGGTGTTGGGAGACCTGCTGTCATGATTTATGTATGCTAATACAAGATGCAAATATTAGATGAGTAATGAGCTCCAATCATGCGAACAACCATAACTTACCTGTTTCGTGACCGTAAGGACACAGTAGCATCGATGAAGAACCGTGACCAAAGCAGTAATTCAACAAAAGTTGTTGACCAGCAGGCTTTGATATGTCTCTATATTCTTCACCTGTTCTTGGATCTACTTTATCAGCAAACATTTTGAGTATACCTCTATCTGGGACGTGAAGCAATGGGGCAGGGGCTACCAAGCCTCCCTCTTTGACAAAACAACAAAGTTGTGAGTTGAAATAACCTACAGAATAAACTGCTAAAATAACATACATCAACTTGCCTGGAATAAACCTAGCAGCGAAAGCACCACGACCTGCACTAGGTATACTTGATTTTGCGTACCTAATGTTGTCAAGGCATTTTCCACTACGTTCCAGTTCTTCTAATGACCGTGTGCTCTGCCACAATTCAGATTCATATATACCTTCTTTTGCTGCTTTTATTGCTGCTGTGAGGTTTTTCGGCAGTGCACTCTGTGATCTTGATTTGTATGGAAAATTGATGATCAAGTCCCAAAACTCAAGCATTGGCTTTCCCATCTCCATTGTGAACATTAGACTTTTAAGAGCATCATTTGACCTGAACTGTTCCAGAAATTTAGTTGCTACCGGATAGTTCTTAGCAAGTGGAACTAGACCCTGCAAAGAAAAAAGTTCAATGCAATTGTCAAGTGAGTTTGAATCATCAATGAACGGCAGATGATGGTGTCATATGATTTACCATGTAACTTTCTCTCGACAAGAACCATGCAGGGCCGTAGTCAACATATAATTCTTGACCTGCACGTATATCTTTGAGCGCTCTAGTAGTTCGATTATGATAACCAGTAAATGCCCCAATTCCAGCATCTCCTCTTGTTATACCAGCAGTATCATACGTGTTGACACTCTCAGCAATGTTCTTCAGTCTCATATGACAATTTGGCGTGGCTCCAAATCCAGGTATATGAGCAGACGTCTTCTCTGCCTCCAAGTCCATGTAGTACCCTGCTGCTATAGCTTTCCAGTTATACTCATCAAGTAGCCAGTGATAATCCTGCGTGTGATAAGTAAAAAAGTCCGTTAGATGCTGATCAATTGTTGCGAAGTTTGGATCTGCAGTTGGAATCACTGGATTGCCGCTGTGCATTAAAAACATACTTCGTTAGATGCCGAACCGGCGTTGTGAAAGTCTAGATCTACAATAGGAATGGCTGGATCACCACTGTGTATTGAAAGAATTTGAGCGAAAAGATATATTTAGTTCAGATAACCCAAAGCAGAGGACAAACTCACTATCCAATGGTGTCATTAAAAGATAGATCTACCCCAGTAAATACTCCGAGTCCAGCGTTAGGAATGGTGGACTTGGCCAGGTATAGTTTGCATCTGTTCAAGTTGTTGTCGTCGGCTGATGCTCTTGAACAGAAGATAGGAGCCAGTGCAGCCGTTGCTTTTGCCACATTTGTGCGAAACAGCATCTTATGAGGCAATGGGAGAAGGCATGCAACAATGAAAGGGAAAGGAGAAAGGAGAGGAATTCTAGGAGCGTATCTAGTGGAGAGATGTGGAGGAGAGTTGAAAACTGTTGAAAGGAGAGAGAGAGATGCGTTAAAGTGAAAGAAGGTATCTTTATTCTATCTGGAATCAAGTACCTGTCTTGATAAAGATTTTTCTTCTTTTTCTCCTCTCTCATTTTTTCTCTTTCCGTCTTCGCTCTCGTCCTTGTTCCCCTCTACTTCAGCTCTTATGAAGCAAGCCTACACGAACACCATCCGCAACGGAGGCGGCAAGCCCCTGACAATCGCCACAGGAAGCAAGAAGGCCAGTTCGCGAGCCAAGGCCAAGCAGCAAGTGCCCACGTGTGCTTACGGATCGGCGTGCACCCGCAAGGGTTGTGCGTTTCGACATCCTCCTGCCGGGACGAGCTATGAAAGCTATCACGAGGATCCAAAGAGCAAAATCTGCTTGCCGTTCCTCGCTGGTCTTTGCAGCTATGGAAATAAATGGTGCGTCTGGAATCGCGTCTACTTCAATGCACTCGCATTATCCATTGCAAATCTCTCACAAATCTGGATTTTACACGTAACTTCTTCAGCATGAACCGTCATCCCGGTGAAGAGGAATCGGCAGCAGTGATCGCAAAGTACAAGCAAAAAGTCTGCTCTTACGGAGACTCGTGCCAGACAGAGGGCTGCCTCTACTTTCATCCATATGAAGCCGAAATCGCAGCCGAAGAGCAAGCACAAGCCTTCACCAATGACATTACGGCAGCAGTTGACAAGCTCGACTTGACTGGGACAACAGAAACTCCTTCCTATGAAGATTGGCTGGCGCAGAGCTGCCCAGCTCCATTACATCTGGATGTGAATCAAGTAAACAACATTTGGTTCTACACAAGTGGAATGCAGAGAGATCCATGGGAGGTGTATAATCTGATGTACCCACAAGCGGATGCAATTCATAATGCAGCACCACAGACTTGGGATCCATTGGCAAATGTTTCATCAGTGGAAGAACTCAGCGCAATGTCACAAACATGGAATCCAGGAGCCAGCAACGTTAATTCAGACCCCACATCTTTTGAAGAGTGGAAGCAGACTGGCTGTCACCACCCTCACTGGTTTCAATCTGACATTGATCCTTGGTACGATGACGAAGGTGTGAGAAGAAGTTTGGAAGAGGTTTATGAAGTATTGTACGGCGAAAACGCCCAAGCTCGCTGGGAAGAGAAAGAAGCCTTGCGATATAAGGCAGAGACAAGTGCAGATCCGACTCCTGCTGAGCTTCTGGCGAATGGCAATCAGAAGCAGAAAGATTCAGTGTCTCTCAACCGCACCACCACCACAACGAGTCAATCTTCTGGTGGTTGGGCTAAAATTGCATCAAAGCCTGCAGCACCGCAAGCAAACAACAGCTCAACTAACAGCAATGTACAGCCTACTTATTCTAAGGACCATGGCCGTAAAACAGTCATCATGCCCAAGGAATGTTGGCTACCTTCAACAGATAATTCAAACTACTTTCACTCGCATCCCGACCCAATCGAAAGATATCAAGCCATCAACAAACAACATGAGTCCTATCTTGCTAGCGTCACTATACCGACCTCGCTTGAAGGCTCAAATCCCACTGGCAAAGTCACTCTTATGGACGTGCACTTTCAATCTACCAAATCGATCATAACTGTACTCGATCAATTTCTTCCTTCGGCTCTCGATCAAAATTCAGAGGTGTGGATTATTGCAGGTCTAGGAACACATATTGAAGCTGGTCATCAAAAACGTGGCAATCTCAAAACTGGTGGTGTCTTGCTCAATGCGGTGAAAAAGTATTTGATAGATAATGAAGATGATATGGGTGTTGAATGGAAAATCGGGAAAGAAGCTATCGGAGCCAAATACGCAAATGGATCTTTTGTTGTTCGTAAAACTAGGTGACATTTGCACACAATTTCATGCCTTGCTGCTATTGATGAAATGTTTACGTAATGAATTTAGGTTGAATTGTGACTTGTCGATTTGAGGATTGCAATGTACAGAATCTACCAAAAACTCAACCTTCCCAAGGTAACACATAAAAGAACATGGTTGCAAAATGAAACCCCGCACCAATAATAACAAACACATGCCATATCTCATGAAATCCAAACACGCCAGGATATGGGTTCGGCTTCTCCGTAGTGTAAATATAACCACCAATCGTATACGCCAGTCCACCGCAAAAGAATGACGCCATACCTTCAACATGTATGTACGGCAGTAGCCAGAACATGAGAAAGGCACCAATCCACCCTATTGTAATGTACATTGTCATGCTGAACCATTTGGGTATGCGTTCTACACCAAATCTAACTGTTAGGAACATTCCCAGTAGAGCCAGGAACCAAGCCACGCCAAAGAAAGACCAACCGATTACTGTATTGTGAAGGAAAACTAGACATAATGGGGTGAAGGTCCCTGCTATCAGTGGATATATTGCTAGGTAGTCTAGCATTCTCAGTCTGGCTTCCACCTGAACCAATTGTTTTGTAATTAGTTTGAATCAGAAGATATGTTAACATGGACAAATTCTCACCTTCTCAGTACTATTAATACTATGATGCAACACCGAACAAATAAACATCCCCGACAAACTAGACCCATAAATACTAAAGCTAACAATTTTCCAAACCTCCCCTCTTGCACTTGCCCCAGTAATTAGTAACGTAGTCCCCAGCAAAGATACCATGGCAGCACTGAGGTGAGAGACGGAGTTGAACACCTCATCGGTGGTATGGGGGGAGAGATCTCGAGAGAGGAGACGTGTTTTTCCCATGTCGGTGAAGGACCAAGAATGATCGGATATTTCGGGAGAGGAGTTTGGTGCTGCTGTGTAAGAGTTGTCCATGGTTTTATGTTGTTGTTGTTGTTGCGTGTTTTTTTTTGCAATCTTTCTGCTTTCTGCGTGTTTTTGGATTACAGACCAGTAGGAAGGGTAGATGATCCACCTATCTTGCGTGTTTTTACGATCTTTCCTGAACTATGCCGCCGTGGAGACCATACAGCGGCGGTTTGATCGTCCTCTCTCACTATTATGCAATTGATTAGCTAGAGAGCAGCTGTGTTCATCGGCTCATCGCTTCATCATCTCATATCTATCTCATCATCATCTATCTACCTATCTGTGTAACAAGTAATAGCAGTACCTCTACCATTAGGACGTAAATATGTTAGGTACAAAAGGTTATGAGCATTATTCCCGCCCAACTCGAAAAACAATGAGATTTTCTCCGCCCGACGCCCGATCTGACCACTGACCATAACCCAACTTCATCTTCTTCACAGCGCTTCTTAACAGCAGATTTCCACAATGCTTAGAACAGCATCTACCCGCCTGCTGCTGTCCTCGCAGCGAGGCAGGATATCGCAGCTGCAAGCGTCTTTGCCAAGTGTTTCATCACTCACAAACGAAGATGATCGACGATCGGTGCATGCACCGTCGGCAACTTCCAATATCTATGCATCAAGATTAGGATTCTCGACAGCCCCACCTCTCTTATCAGTGGTATCATCATCTACATCATCTTCACCATTATGGTCCAATCAAAGCTTCACATCACTCTCCAAACGACACATGAGCACCAACTCCAGCAATCTCCCCAGCTTCGGCTCCAAGCCCATACCACCCGAACCATCCGCCGAATCCGCCATCCAATCCGTCATAAACGCATCCGACCTAACCGTCCCCACAGCCATACCCTTCGAACCAACATGGTGGCCCTCCGATCAAGTCTTAAGTCTCCTCACCTACGTCGACACCCAAATCCTCACAGACTACCCCTACGCCATCACCATCGGCGCCACAACCCTAGCATTCCGCATCCTACTCCTTCCCCTCTTTGCCAAAGGACAACGTAATGCCTCTCGAATGTCACATTTGCAGCCGGAGCTACAGAAACTTAAAGAAGGTCTTGAAGCAAAGGGAAAGAAAGTTGACATGGCCGAACAACAAAGATATATTCAACAGACTCGTGCATTATTCAAGAAATACGATTGTAATCCTCTCATGGGATTGGCTGCCCCATTTGCCTCGTTTCCATTCTTTATCGGTATGTTCCTAGGATTGAAAAATGCTCCCGATTACTTCCCGGAAGTGATGCAAAATGGGGGATTTGCCTGGTTTGTGGATTTGACTCAACCAGATCCTTATGTGGCACTGCCGATACTTTCCGCCATTACATTTTTGGGTATGACAGAAGTGGGGAAAGATCAAATGATGGCGACCGATCCGGCGAGGGGACGAGTGATGATCAATGTGTTTAGAGCCATGGCTGTGGCGATGGTACCGTTTACTATGAATTTTAACGCCGGTGTCTTTGTGTATTGGACTGTGAATAATACATGGTCGTTTGGTCAGGCTTTGTTGTTTAAGAATGAGAGGGTGAAGAAGGCGCTTGGGATTTGGGATCCGCCCAAGGCGGTGCCGGGGCAGGAGGCTGCGAGTATTTTTGATGAGGTGCAGAATTTGATGAAGAAGAAGGAGGAGGAAGTGAATGCCTTGGCCAAGGAGAGGATTCGGGCTCATAATGAGTTGATTGCGAAGGAGAAGAAGGTTAAGAAGATTATGAGTGAAAAGACGAAATGAATTGATGTGAGGTTGTCGAGTCTTGTAGCTATGGTAACTTCTTAGTGCTGATCTTGTAATATCGTACTGAATTTGAATCAATTTGGGCTTGTTTGCTGTATACTACATACCTCTTGAGATTTAATTTTGTGTGTGGTGTTAAGTACACTAAAACAGTAGCAACAAAGCTCTAGACATCTTCCTCAGATTTACTTGCGGCTTCTGTCTTACCATTCGCTGATGACTTTGATCCGTCAAGTAACCTTTGCAGTAAGATTTGAACCGATGCTCTAAGAGTGCCGTCATTGGTCTGGATACATTTGCTAAGCACTGGAGATAACCATTTCATTGTCGCCATCTTTTCGTCACTGAGATTGTTGAGACAGTCGAACAAGAAGGAGACCATTTTTGATATATTCCTCATGTCTATGGCTGACACTGATCCACTGGCTTCTTTCTTGATAAAAGCTTTGACCAGGGCATCCATCTCTTCCTTTAAGACTTGTTGGCACGATGTTGATCTGAGTGTGTTTGCTTCATTCTTCATCATCAAGTCGATAAGGAACTCGGTCATCAATCTTCTGCCATACAGGACGTTTTCCAAGTAGTGAGGTCTAACGCATAAAGGAAGAAGTGAGCAAGTGTATGTTTGTAATTAATGGTAAATGACAAGTAAAATCGACTCACGGCTGCTGTCCTCCACCTGGAGATCTATCTCGGCTATCCATGATCTCTGCGGCCCTCTCCCAATCACGAATGCCTTGGCCAAGCCCACTAATAAGGAAGATTTGCCATCGCGCACCCATGCTTTTTACAATACTTTCATTGTTTAGCAAAGAACCAATCACCATGGCTCCGTTGCATCCAATATATCTACGGTTAGAAAAGAAGTGCTGTTCACGAATGAACTCATTCATTGACTCAGTGTGTTCTTGTAACAATTCTTCTTTCTTCTCTTCTGATATCCCTTCAACATTTGGAGATGATGAGGGTGGCAGGCCTCTAACTGATAAAACTCGAACAAGCATGTGTGACACAGTTGCCCAGGTGTCATCTGAAATATCATTCAGGTTCAATTCAGTTGTAACAAACTGCTGCAGTCTTCTCAGGCCTTTCACCGCCAAGTGGCCCGAGTCGGACAGAAGACAGCTGTTGAGCATAGCAAGAACTTCTTCAATCAAAGAGTCACTTCCAAATGTCTCCAAAGATCGTATACATATTGAGATGCATCCATCAATTAGATGCTCAAACGTTGTGTTGATCCATTGATCCTTATTTGATGAAGATGAAGCATTGGGTTCTGGAGGCAGAGTGATGTAATGTACAAATTTTGTAGGAAGGAGTTCTGGTGCAAAGCCAGAGGTGCTGTTGCCATCCATCTCTTCAAACTCAAGAGCTGGAATCAGAACGCCCCTAAAGATCAATTGCAGTGTTTGCATGTCACCATTTTTAGGCGATGATAGGTCATCTTCGCCGTCAGACCTGGGCGTGAAGAAGTGTTTGTTAATGATGGCCAGTAAAGTCGTCAAACCTTTGAGCCTGACTTCTCTTCTGCGATCACCCATCGTCTGAGAAAGCCCCAAAAGCATTGGCCACCACAACTCAAGTTCACTGCATGTTCCATCATCTGAAGAAACGACGCCGCCACCAACAGATGCCAAAGGTGATTTCCTGCGATTTGTCGTTTTGAGAGGGACCTTTCCATCAGCTAGCACATTCGACAACTGAAGGAGATTATCAATCGACTTCGAGCTTAGATCCTGTCTCGGACCAGAGACGTAAAGTAGGAGGGCATTAACTAAATCCACAAAGTGCTCAGACAAAAGAGAGTCTGCGTTGCTTGCACCACCCTTGCTGCAGGAGGCTATGCAATGGTGGATTTGATCCTGAAGTAGGCTAAATCCTTGAGTTGCAATTGAGTCATTTTTATCGAGACCAGAGGTACCCAGCACAATTAAGACAGATCTCCAGCCGCTTCTAAGGGTTCCAAGGTGATCCCGATTTTGGCCGTTAAACTCTGCAGCAGCGCTATCAGCTTCGTCATCAAATCCATATTTCAGTATGATTTGTTGGACTGAACTGAGAAGAAGTTCTTTGACCTCAGTGTGGGTGCTTCTGGTGACAATAGTCTCAAGTGGAGCCAAGAATCGACGTTGAAATTCAAACACACCCAATTCGTCACGGCTTAGAAATTGCATGCTTAGTTGACGTAGAGAGTCGACAGCGTACATCGCAACTGCTGCTTCTTCGTGAAGAGCAGTGCTAGTGAGATGAGTTGATATTGTCTCCCAAATGTCAGCAAATATTAGACGAGGTCGAGATTCCATGTTAAAGTGAGTAACCTCAACCAACTTTTGGAGGCTGTATATGGCAGGCTGACTGCCACTGACTCCACGCTTTTCTGTTGCATAGGCATGCCGCTGCATGTAGTGTTCGTTTGACAAATCAACGTCATTAGCGTCAGATCCAACATGACCTCCGTAACCCGAAATTTCCATTCGCGAGACACGGCAGAGCTGATACACAAACTCCTTCAGTGAGCGCCGGGATAGTGACGAAGAGCGATTGAAAACAGAATCAACAAGATTGGGTGGTATGGCATCGTGAACTGATAGAGCGTTGGCCTCATCAATCATGTGCTTGTCCATTTCTTCTTCCAGTTGAATGTCGCTGTCAGAATCTTCATCTGTGTCGTCAGGTTTGCGCTTGGCGGATTTGTCAGATGACCTTGATGCCTTCTCTTTCGCCTTCAGCTCTCGTCTTTCTGTTCGCGCCATACTCTCCCAGACCTGGTGTAATCGAGAGATTTCGCTGAGGGCTCTGAAAACGTGCTCCCATGCACCACCCATAAGTTCCCCATCAGCTTCACCCAACCTTAACAGAAATTGCACGCACTGAATGTGCCTGTCGGCAAGCAAGCGCCCTGTTCCAAGCAGAGTAAAGTTGTACAGTGCCCGGACATAGGCGTCACGGGCAGTTGTATTGCCGCAGAGTCCAGCAATACAGATGGCAAGTTGAAACGCATTCAATGAAACATCAATAGAAGTTGTAGCATTTTCAATTGCATGATCCATCTCTTCATCTGTTGCAATTTGTGCCAAGATGCCGTCCGTTCCATTTGCAGATTCGATTGCAGTGGAGAATACAGCAAGTGCAGGCCCCCATGTGACATCAAACATTGGCGTGACGTACTCATCTTTCAAACCTGAATCGGCTGTACCAACAAACTTCACCGATGCAGAGCGGTTGAAAGTGTTGGGCAGGGATTTGCCACTATGGCCTTTACCAACACCGTGTTTGCTGGCTTTTCTCCTTCGTTTCAACATCGACTCGGTATCGCGGACGATTTTATCTCCTTCTTTCTGATAATCTTTCTCGCGGGTCTTCTCCTGCTCGACATAATGACTGCCAAAGAAGAAATCGCTGGCAGACGAGAGGGCTGATGTTGTTGATTCGCCAGTCTTGCTAATGCCGGCACTTTCTCTAGCATCATCGTCTTCCTTGAGGCTGATAGGGTTAGTTTTGATTCTGTTGAAAATATCTGCGAGCATCTCATCTGGAAAGTCTCCTCCATCACAAACACCACTATTCATGCGCTGAAAGCTTTGAATTGTCATCTTGCGATCTTCTTTAATAGCGGGATTGTGCAAGTCAGTATTCAACATGATGATAGAAAAGGCAAGAATGAATGCAGCATCTGCTGTAGGAAATGTGGATGGATTCTGATCAGTGTATCGCGCTGCAAATACCTCCATGATTCGATCAATCTTTTGGGCTTCGCCAGGGAGACGAAAGCCACTCAAGTAATAGCGAATGGCTTCATCAAATTCCATATCCTTGAAGTCAAGAGCATCTCCGTAGGCTCTCAACACATTTAATGCAAATCCATCTTTCCATTCCTTCTCTCTTCCGAGAAACTCTCCAATTTGAGCCTTTTCAAACACATCTTTGTTAACAAGGAGATACCGTGCAACATCAACAGGGTCCGTTACGTCCAAATGACCACACTCGGCAGCATATTCCAATCCATTCATTGGCTTTTGGTTGAATTTCAGAGCTGCCTGCGATTCCTCCTCCCGTCTCTTTTTCTTTGAATCGTACATTTCAACCAGAGATTTCTTTGATTTTGCATCATCAGGCTTTACATCTATGTCTGCATCTGCGTGATCACCGTTAACATTCATTGACGTTAACTTCTTGCTCACTTCATCGACACTAATATCACCGCTTTCTCCCCCGTTTTTCACTTGGGTCACAATACTTGAATGCAAACTCGCCAAGACCTGTCTCAAAGCCTTCATCGCGGCCAACCTTAAATCTCTGTGATCCTGCCTCTTCTTCTCAGCCCTGAGTGCTCCTGCCCCAGCTACATACTGCAAAGAGGAACTAGTGCCCGATCCGGTACTATCTGTCAAACCCACTCGAGCCACCTTACCCAAGGCATTCACAATTCTTTGGAACAAATCCACTGCTGATAAATCACAATCATAGTTCAAGAAAATCTCAGCCAGGGTAGTCGAATCACTGCAAATCTCCTCAAACAACGTCACCACCAACAGCTTATGCTGAATTGTACTATTCTTTGAATCTAGTATTACAAAGAAAACGTTTGTCACAAATGCCTCGATCTCCGTCTTGAGCAAGGATCGAAAATGATGAATTAGAGGCACAAAGAGCCTCAAACTCAGTTCGACAATCGTAGTATCAACACTGGTTGTATTCTTGAGCAAACTGGTGCAGAGATATTGACGAATGGCATAATTAAATTCTGGACCAGCACGGAGGATTGAGGGAGCAGAAGAATGACGAAGGAGATGTAGCAGTAACTCTAATGCCAAAATGCGTGATTCAAAGACCGGTTCGTCTTCATTGCTCGGTGCTTGATGTACAGGTGGCGGACTGGCTGCCGCTGGAGCTGCTGCTTCATTGTTAGCAGTCAGTGAACTATTGCCAGATGCACTTGTAGCGGATGAAGAAGCAGCAGCAGCATCCTGAGACTTGGTCTGTATACTCAACTTGCACAATGACCTCAAAACCAAATACGCATCCTTATGATCCTGGGTAGGAAATGCCGCCTTCTTCTTCTCCTTCCCATCCTCACTATCCTCCATCGATACCTTCTCCATCTTTTGTTCCAACACTCCATTCTCCAACGCTTTTTCCAACCTCACAAAAACACTAGTGCTAATCTGCTGCAAGGCCGCCTTGGCCGTAGTCTTATTAGGGACCGACGCAGTATTCAAATAAACATGATAACACACCCTAATAGCTTGCAACAAATGAGTCCCCCGAAGCATTGGCTCCATAATCGCCTTATCCGAAGGAGTAGAAGCAACTCGACACCCCGCAGTCAACAGAAACTTCATCGCAGACAACTCGGTAGCCTCGGTTCCCAAATGGGCAATAAACACAGCCTCAGCCAAAACATTCACAGCCTTTTTATGAAGCTGACTCCCCTCCTCTTCAGCATCGACTATTTCATGATCTCTCAAATACACTTCATCCAAACATCCGTGCGCTACTAATGCAGATGCCGTATCTAATGCCAATGCCAACAATTCCGAATGCAAACCGTTGGCAGTGGTAGATGTATTGTCTTCTCCCCCCTCGGCAATCGCCAACGATGCCAATTCGGCAGAACTTGTACACCAAGTGGTAATTACATCGATGAAAGACGATAACGCCTCCCGTGCTTTGGATGGGGAGTCGTTTTTATTGGCACCCAATATAGATTCTACCACAACATCGGATTCTTCTCTACGTTGTTTCTTCCCTGTGGTAGTATCTTGGTCATCGATAACAATATTTGTAAAGACACGGTAGACATCCAATCGAACATCGACATCTTGAACGCCAAAGACCCATCCGAACCAGGAGGAGGATTTGGATCCACCGCAATGGGATGGGAGGAGGGGTGATGTCTTGGTGTGGAATTTGCGAAGGAGGCGAAGGGCTTGGTCGGGATGGGGTATGGGGCTTATTGATTTGGTTCCTCCTCCTCCCTTGTTGTTGGTGGCGAGGGATGGATGAGACGATTCGATTGTTGCAGGTTTTGCCTTGGGACTGTTGTTGTTGGCAGCAGCAGCAGCCTTGACTCCCTCAGCGGAGACATTGGATAATATCGGAGTGGGCGAACGAGACAGATCATACGTGTGTTTTAATGCACCTGCATCCTCCTCTTCTTTTGGACCACTCTCATCCTTGGTTTCTTCTAAAGCCGTAGTCGAATCGATAGTCTTGCGTTCCGACGTTTTGGAGGGGGAGCCACCGCTGCTGTTGCTTAGTGAAAGGCCGGCGAACAATCCCTGCCCCTGCTGGGAGGTGGGTGACTTTGGTGTTGACGGATTTTCTGGAGCGTCCGTGTTATCATCGTCGCGGGGTGGCTCCAGTTCCAGTGCTGGAGGGGTGTAGCCGTCTTCTGACATGGTGAAAGGTGAAAGCGATGTTGCCCTCTATTATTGGAGCTATGCTCTGGAATAACAACTTGGTTGGATGTTGGATTACTTTATGTGCGTTTGGATTTCGCTTCTCTCTCGTCTCGAACTTCGGTGTTTTCCAAATTTGCTAGGCAAGCCTCATAACTTAAGACTTGCCAAGAAGCCTGGCTTATCCTTTTGTGACGAGAAATGAAAGGGACGTTTAGGCTGGCCTATCTAGAGTATTATCTTAGACTTTAGACCTTACTCTCACTGTGTCAAAGAAGTTGAGAAGCAGTATAAATATCAAGCCGAAGATGATCGCGTCTACTGTATTGCAATAAGAACAATATATCAGTACAGCATTACGAAAGAGACACATTAAGGACACGACTTGGAACATTTATTCAACTCATGGGACAGTTCTTTTGCCAATCAGGTCGACATCACCTATGTTCGACCTGACATTATCAACTGTGAATCCATGCCTCTTCACTATCTCCACTAAATCAGAACAGCCTTGTGCCCTGAGAAATTTCAATGAGTTCTCAAATTTCAAGACTTGAATCTTTTCGGCCAATGCTCCCATTCCATCCACAGTCTTACACTCAAATCCCTGGCAATCCATTTTGACGAAACGTATCTTGTCTATTGCCGATGCATCAAGCAATGCGTCCATTCTTTCAATAAACACTGTAAATTTCAAACGTTCCTCGAATACTTGGTTAGGCCAGCCGTCCTTTATTGCCGTTCCTATCTGAGAATTGCCCATATTGTCATTGGCCGAATTGATCGTGGCATTGCCCTTGGCATCACCGAGACCCACAGGGAAGAGTAGAGTGCGATCTTGGTACTCTTTTCCCAGTTTGGAAATGGTTTTCTTGAGGTTGTATACATTCATCGGGTGTGGCTCAAATGCTATGATTCTCGCCTTGGTAGACATGAGCATCTCCATCACACAACTGCCGATATTCGCCCCGATGTCAACATATATGGAATCATCATCCTCCATCCCGTCAGCAACCCAAAAATCAGGAAGCGTGTTGCAATCCCTCCATCTTTTATCTCTCAAGATGAAGTCAGTGAGAACTTCCATAAATGAGTGAACACAAATTTGAGAATGACTGCCTGACTTGAAAGCAATGAATTCAGTCATATTGCAAGAGAATTTCGCTTCTTCTTCGGGAGTAAAAGGGTTGGACCAATCGACAAGTTTCCATGTGCCCGCTTCCCCCTGTTTGGACTTGACAAGATGCTCCATTGGATGTCTTGCTTGATGTACTTTGGATGTAAAGATGGATCCAATTTGAGGCATATTTAGCTGCGCTTCAGATGGAGTGCCAGCTCCACCCCATTGAGAATAGCCACGAAGGAAATTCAGGTTGTATGCTAGTATAAACAAACAGGAGAGACCGACAGTTGCGAACACAACTGATGTAGTTGAAAATCCATGCTTCTTTTGCGTCCAGTTGGATTGTTTTACGATCATCGTTCTCGTGGCTGAATCTAGAGGAGGCTATTGATAACACAAGATCCCGGCCCTATTCGAGGTGCTCTTTAATCGCTGCGGCTACAACGATCAAACTATTATGATTGTTTCAGCCATCGTCTCTGCTTGTACACGGAAAGATCCAAATAGGGGCTCCCTCTTCTCGCTTGTCGTCCGTCTACCGAATTTCGAAGTTTCCGAAGTTCGTAGTTTTGGATCACTGTGAGGCCTGAATCATCAATCACTTTCTTATCCGAAGTTCGTCATTTTGAAACTCTAACGCCTCTCTCTTAGATACGATAAGCAACACACCAAACACCTCCACCCAACCTCCAACACCCACTCGGGAAAGCATCCTCAAAGGGAAGTGGCTTGTTACCTAGTTCATTTCACAATTACTGCAGCAGCAGCTGAGCAGCAGCTGTCTCCAGCCGCCAGCAAATGAACGAAGATTCTTCATCCACAACAATGAAATCTACAACTAAAAAATCCGGCATAGGCCGCCGTCGCGGAGCCTCCAAGAAACAATCACTCCAAACCTCTCTCCTCGTCTCCATCGTTGCCTTCAGCGTTACATTCCTCATAATTATTGGATGTTATTTAGGTCACATGTCACGTAAAACTCAATTAGATGCTTCAATGGAGATGTTGAAAGATATGCCCTTTGTGGATAGAACAAATAAGTATTTGAAGAAACGGCATGCACGCGACAGTGCAGATGCTGGTCAGACTAAACCAAAGTCTACACGCGGTGATGTAAAGAGCAGAATTGACCAGTACATAAATGACGTGAAACTCGGTCCCATCCTGAAATCACAAGTACACCTCTTTGACGTGGACTTATCCCGTTTAAAACCATCCTCTTCCTCGCCGGGAGGGTATACAGGAGCCAAGGCACTGTTTTGCAAACTAAATTGGGACTTGCACAAATATGACCCGCCTAAATATCCCATGTTTCGATTCCTAGTATCCGAGTCGGGATGCAACAATTCAGACAATATAATTAAGGTGGATATTGCATCATTAATGGATAAAGTTCGAGAATACGATGAAATGATGGAAGCAGAAGCACAATCGAAACATGTCGATGATATCAAGGGGTATGCTCATGTCATGCCCCCATCGGGCTTTGTCTTTCACGAAAGCCGAGTGGGAAGTACTCTGGTGGCGAATTCGTTGGCGGCCATGGATCCAGAGGCCCATCGTGTCTTTTCGGAGAGCACACCCATCAATGTGGCGTTGCAAGTTTGTGAAAATCAAGGAGAGGGATGCGATATGGAAATGGCGGCCAATTTCTTTCGAGACTTGGTCTATCTCATGGGTCGAACAAATTCTCCGGCAGAAAAGCATTTGTTCTTCAAGGTATCATCTGCTGGTACGAAGAGGATGAAGGTGATGCGTGAGGCATTTCCCAACACACCTTGGATTTTTGTTTATAGGAATCCAGTGCAGACAATGATGAGTCATTTGGATCCTTCAAAGATTGGACGTAGTACGGATCATATTATGGCTGTCTGTACCAAGGCTAGGAGGCACCCTCCTGATGATTTGATCGAATTGGTTAAGGATGCTGGAAGGGATATTAAAGAGATTTCTGATATTGAGTTTTGTGCAGCGCATCTTGTGAGCTGTTTTTGTCATATTGCCCTTTTCGTCTCCTGTCTATAGAGGATTTAAACCTCACATTGCATGCATCTTGTATTACAGAACTCACTCTGTGAAAGTGCCTTGATAGAATTGAGAAAATCATCCACTGGCAAAGCTGTAGAATATGATGGATTGGTGGAAAAGCTGATATCTGATGTGATTCCCAATCATTTTGGAGTTGAAATGACAGATAAGGGAGAAGAGAACATTCGCGAAGTGTCGAAAACATATAGCAAAAACAAGGGTGCCAAAGATCCTGTGTGGACGGAGGATAGTGAGAAGAAAGAGAAACGAGCCAGTAAGGCGATTGTTGATGCTAGCGAATTCTTCATGAAAAAGTCTTACCAAGAGCTACAAACATTTACTAGCGTGTAGAAGATAGATTGTATAGAATTATAAAACTGAAGTTGTTTCTTAGATGCGAACATTACTTTATAAGTGTCTATTGCAATGTTATTTTACCATAGTTACAATAGTATTTTGGACCCACCAACGTGTACCCACCACGTAATATTATCTCGAAGCCCTACTACCCTGTCATACATGTGTGTTCAGTATTAATTTAACTACAACAGGTTTTTTCTCAAAGCATTACATACAAGGGATGAAAAAGTGACCTCTTCTCTACTGTACAGTGACTAGCCTAGACACGAGAGTCTAACCAAATTCCAACATCATTTGCCACCAAACACTCAGTTAGTACTAGTAAATACTACGACCTCTGAAACTGGAAGATTTCTTTGATCCCAGGCTAGCACCATTATGATTGCTCATACTGCGGCTGGGGCCGATGGGTTGAATAAAATCGTGCGGGTGAGAATGTGAGCTTGATAAGGCTCGGTGTCCACTTAGACCTGTTCGAAAGTTGACTCTAGTAGGTGTCGTTGCGTAGCTGCTTACGGCACTTCCACCCGGTGTTGTCTGGTTGTATGGAGGGCTTGGTGGCGTGAACGTGCTGTAATTTCGTCCAGGGGAATGAGACTTGACGGTCCGTATTTCATGTGGTTGCGTTTCTGTTGTAGAAGTTGTAGTCGAGGCTGGAGGTGGCCGTATGGGAGTGAGCCCACCAGTTCGTGATTTTGTGTTGATGTCCAAATCATCTTTGGATGCATTTGATGTTTGACGATCTACTCTGCCTGGTACCATGAGAGCCAAACCTTCGGGGGCTTGTACAATGACAGTATCATCTGATGTGAGAAGGCTGCATTGCAGATCAATCATGAGTCCAGCAGAGAGATGTTCAAGCTTCTTCTGCTCATGTTTGAGCCTGTTTCGTTCTAGAGATAGTTCATGAAGCATTGCTTCAATTTGGCATGCCTTATCACTGGTTCCGCCAACTAATATTGCAAGTGTACAGGAACATCCTTAGAATGTGAAGCAATGCAGCCATCAATGCACGAATGAATCTCTAAAAATAAACACACCTTTGACCAACTGCTTATCATTCTCCAGTCGAATGTACCCATACCCCCTAGCCAACTTAACCCATCCCCTCGAATCCATACTAACAACCTGCACTCTATCCCCATACTTCAATCGAATCAGCGACCTATCAAAATCAGGATCACCAGCCCCCAAATTCGAATCTGCCCCCGACCCCAACGAAAATTGTCTCCTCAACTTTAAGGTAGCCGACAGGGCAGGATCCGCATTCGTCTCCACAGTAGAATCCCCAAACGACCTCGGAGGACATAGCGGCTTTCCACCTCCACCCACTCCTTTCCTCAATGTAGAAAGCGCCAGCATATCAGTAGGAGAAGTAATCAAACTGCTTCCCCCGGGATCACTCATTGCCTCCCCCCTCAAACTCTCTTCATCCTCTGCATCGCCACCTACCTCTCCCCCACACCTCATACCAGAAGAAAACTGCGCTTCCACCGCCACATTCTCCTCGGACATTTCATCGGCATCATACGTCCCCAATGTAATTTCCGCAGTCTTATCCAAATTATTCGAAGTACAAGCACCACCACTTATCCCCATCCCACCCACACCAGGAGAAGAAGCACAACTAGCACTCCTGGGCAATCCACAACCCCTCTTCTTCCCCTCTCCCTTGTTTTTGCTAAAGAACTTATTCCTATAACTATTCTTGACCATATTCTCCACATCCCTCGACACCCCATCCTCTTCTCTCTGTAACGAATGTTCAAACAAGGTAGGATAAACCAATAAACCAGTCTTGGCTGCCACGGCATACGTGCCGCACGGTCCACCGGATAAATAGGTACCTACCCGTATTTTATGTTCTTCGTCATCGTCAGGATCGAGCATCATGGAATGCATCCCGTGATGATTATCATCAAAGTGGACGGAGACTGGTGAGATTGTTGTTGTAGAGTCGAGGAAGAGTGGGGATGGTTTGTTGAATTTGACTGTTTTGGGGGAATCTTGAGGTACTTTGGCAGCATTATTGGTTGGATGATTCTTGGCCTCTTCTTCGCTAGGACTAGTGGGTAAAACGGGAGGAAGGTCGGGTTGGATTTCCTCGGCGTGTCTCCGTCTCGCTGGTTCGGAAGCTTGGATTAAAGATAATAAGACTGCATTCTTTGGGAGTGGAAGTCGTTTCGTTATATAGGTTTTTTGGGGAGGCGGATGTTGATGTTGAGAGTACTTGCCCCTATTGTATTGTTGATTGGGATACGATCGTCGACTGGCAGTGCTGGAGGATGCGTAGGAATAACGAGATGGAGTGGCCACATTCTCCTTTATGGTTTCATTGGCCGGGCTGGACAAGGATGATGATGATGGGGTGGAGGGCCTTCGATTTTGGTGATGAGGGGTTCGCGACATTCCATGCATTTGTCGAGCCGATTGGCGCATTCGATGCAGACGTAGGTGTGGCCGCAGGGGAGGACTACGGGATAGTTTGTTAGGGGGTCGAATTCTTCGAAGCATATCATGCAGTGGAAGGAGAAGGCAGAGGACGCCATTTTATATATGGTTCTGTGATTTTTTATGTTCTGATGGGCTATTCCTCTCTCTCGAGTTTTGTTGCGCTATCTTCTGTTGGAGATGGATGATTCTGTTGGAGCCATTGGGGCTTGATGTACATCCAAAAATTAGGGCTAGAGAGACTTTTTAGTGGAGGAATGGAGCGAGAGAGTATTTTGATTGCGACGGGGCCTTTTGTTTTCGGCTTTCGGCGTTGCAAATGAAGCAAGCGGCTGTAAAGTGGGCTCGCGCACTGTTGTGCTGCGGTTTGCGGCTCTTGTTACGCAGTATGGTACAATGACAAATCAATCTTGTTTGACGTTCGGAGCTTGCAAAGGCATAAATAAATGCAATTCAAATCAATGTTCAAATCTTCGGGTCTGTTGAGGATGCTTTGATTCCACCTGTCTTTTGTGTGAAGTGACAGCATGGTGAAGTAATGAGAAGGATGGAGTACCTCATGCTCTCTCTCATGTGAAAGAGGAGGCTCTCTTGGATGGTGTCATTTTGATTTTGACAGCTGAAAGGGCAGGCAAGAGAAGGAGAGAACAGTGGTTGAGGCTTGTGTAAGAGCAAGAGGAATGACATCGCCATACCAACTCTTGTCAAATTACAAATGATTTCAGGTGGCAGCTGCCTTGTACCCAAACAAAGAGGCTAAAAGCCAATTAATCTTAAGACTTTGACTTTGGTTTTGGTTGCTGATGCCTTTTACCCACACAAACACAAAGTGTCTAAGCCAATCAATGGCTGGACATGGTTAATCACTGATTTCCAGCGAGATATCCTAGAGATGATTGGTTAATATAATATCCAAGCGTTACTCAAATGTGTTGGGCCTGCCAATGAAGAATTTGACAAAAATGAAAATGAAACCAAGATTTGGAACTTGCTTTAAGATGCCAACGAGGTGTGGTGCTAATGCTAGACATATCAAGTGTGTTAAATTGTTGGACAAGGACTATAAAATGAGATGATTGTCAAAAAGTCTGATAGTCTCAAAATGCTGTCGTTGTGTCTGGTCTTGTAGATATAGATGCCTGTAATAAAAGATAAGATGGTTTGATGATGGACAAGGGTATAAATAATAATTATCATACCAAGAGATAATGATGCGGCAACTCCTAAATGATGAATATCGCTATAGGTAAACTAGCACGATCTCAACTATGATCATTACCTCTAGTGTTTTTAGTTTAAAATCCTTTTTCTTCCGATCTCCCCGTACTTGCCCAGTACCGCCCCGCGAGGCCTCTCAAAATTACATGGACGAAGCTAGCGTTTTGGCCTCCTCAGTAGCCGTCCAATTGCT
>JALLPI010000156.1:0-30965 GCA_036939935.1 Cyclotella atomus | reverse complement strand
AACGGTCATCAGAGACAAACCAAACCCATGTTAGATAGCTCATAATGTAGATGAATTAATCACCAAGACCAATGAGTTTGCTGTGTCTAGCACGCAAGCTGGCAAAGATGATCAATGACAAAGTATCAAAGATCCATTCTACGATGACATTGGACAAGCTGTATCAAATGGAAGATTTCCGTGTCTACAAACAAGATAACTTTCGACGGAATGCAAACAGACTGTACAAACAAATAACTGGTCGCAAGAAAACATGGCCTGATGCACAGGCCGCTGATACAAGTAAAAAACCAAAGCCAGCGACTACTGCATCAGATGGAAAGAAGTCCAAGAGGAAACGGAAGAAGGTAGAGCCCTGGAAAACAAGCATTGCAAAGGCATTTCTTCTGAAGCTGCTGATGGATGAAGACAAGCCTATCAAAGTTATGAAACCAAGAGAAGTGTATGAATCTCACGAAGTATTTCAGCAGTATAAATATGAGAGATTCAAAGCGAACATGAAATCGTTAATAGAGAAGGTGCAATCAGAAAAGGAGTGGGCAGCAATCGATGATAATGATCTTGCGCATGATAGGAAGCTCAAACCGAGGACCAATGTTACTGGTCGAGGTTATCCATTTTGGCATACTCATGCGGCCAAAAAGTTATTGGCCAAAGATGTGAAATCAGGTAAGTACATCTGCATCAATGAATTGTTGCGAGTTGAACTTACAACTTGGTACGCTTATCTCAAATTACTCAGGCAAAGCATATAAGATGAAACCCAAAGAGCTTTGGAATACCAAGAAAGAATACAAAGACTTTCCTCTTGATGTATTCCGTAATCATATTCATCAAGAAAAGAGATTCCAACATGAAGGCCCATATTGGCAACTCAAACGCAACAAGAAAGGCTTGCGGAAGCACGGAGCTCATGTAAAAGAACTCAAACGAGGATGGCTAGGTGTGCATGACAAGGAAAAACTGCTTGTTGATATGATGATTTGAATGTAGATAAATAAGAAGTAGCAGTATTCTAGGTGGTTCATTGTGCTTAATCTAACATCAAATTATTATTATTTATTAATCTAAACATCAAACAAAGGGCTCCTGTTCTCCATACCATAATGCACAATCACACAGACAGCTTCAGTGCATGATTTGTGCAAATCTAATCTCTTCTGAGTGCCCTTACCGTGCCTGAACCATGACTTCAATGCATTGAAACGACTCATATGAGAGTTGAAGCTCTCCTGCCTTGCTTTTGCCCTTGCAATCAACTCTTTCATCTCTAGGTGCAATCTCACCTTTAACTTTGTAGTACAAAGCGCCCTTGTCCTTTACACTTCCATCAAACCCTCCTTTATACATAGAAATGTCATTCACACCACATGGAACTGGACCTTCCATGTAAACCAATCGGCTCTCGTACAAGTGGCAGGCATACAGGTATTTCACTCCCGACGAATGGCTTTTGTGGTTGTACCATTTGCTCGAGGGAGACATTCTGAACTCGTAGGTATTGTAGTTTTGACCATCGCATGAGTATTGGAAGATGCGTCGGTCAAATCCACTGAATCTAACCTTCGTTTTCAGGAACGATTGAAAGAGACGTGTATATTCTTTCGTCTTGGTCTCGACAGTAGGCTCGCAGCAACCGTAGCGGCCAGCCAGATCAACTTCAAACGCGTAGGTTTTTAGCCATTGCAGTGTCATGAAGGCATACTTCTCTTTGAATGAAGGCTGCTTTTGTCGGCAATCATTGAATAATTTGTTGATGGCAACAGGCCCTTCACCAAACATCGACTTGAAACGTCGCACCAGCGCTTTCGTCTTCCTCTTCCTCCGCTTAAAGCCTACCCAATCCAGGCCGCGCAGAAGGAGCTCCCGCTCCTCTGCTGTTAACTTGGCCATTGCTGTTAGATGGCGCCGCTGAAATGGAGGAGGAGGCAGCGGCGATGGATCGGCCGGCCGAGGAGCTGTCGCCTGCAGTACGGGCTGGTCGACTGTGTGATGGTTCTGGATGTGGTGCTGGTTGTGGGGCCCAGTGAAGGCGCTGGACGCTGCAGATGAGGCAGCTGAAGGCCGCAACATTGTTACATCCATCGCTCGAGCAACAGTTGACTAGTTGTGAAGAGTGTCAGCGGCAGTCGGCGATTTTGGCTCTCAGATCACAAAATCACAAAATTTGTGATCTCATTTTGTGATTTGTGATTTGTGATTTTGTGATTTGTGATTCCGCAGAATCAGATCACAAAATCATGGGACGAAGAGTTCAGGTAGTTGCGGGAATCATTAAAAAATTAAAAAGTGCCCATAATTCCCGTTCCTGCAAAAAGTTTGGTTTGTTGCAGCGATACCGAAACAACCACGATTCATTGCAGAGCTGCACAACTGAGAGGCAGTGGCTGAATCCATCTCTTGCTGAATCCGAACCCCATTCATCGATTGCAAGTAGATTCATGATGGCTCTTGCTTCATAGATTTGTCTTAGTAGGTCTTAGAGGTGTTCCGATATCTATTTCGTGTGAAAGCTAGACAGTAGTTGTTAAGGCCCGAGCTTCGGAGTTTGATATGTTGTGAACAAAAATGAACATGAACTACAAGCCATCTTCATCAATCATAGCCACATCTGGCTCAAACATGACAAACTTCATGCTAACAACTATAGCTGCGGCTCTGGTGGCCGGCATCTCGGCCTACTGTGTATCAAGCTGGAAAACAAAGGAAAAGATCAAACGAGATAATCAATCAGTTCTACTTGAGCAGTTGACAGAGATAAGAAAGAGGCTGAGCGACCTGGAGTGTAGTAAAAAGAAGACGAGGCGACCATCAAGGAGCTCTCTGTCTTTCAGGACTGATGAGAGTGAGTACTTTTATACAGAATCCTTGCTGTGTTCTTTTCACTTGATCTGATCTTCATCTTGCAATTTGCCTGTAAACATTTCTGTTCAGTTCATAGACACATACTTGATGCAGATGCGGTTGAAAAGGCTGAACCTTCAGAAGAAGCTTATAAAATACGGACATTTCGACCTCGCCATACTAAAAGAGCCAGCATCGATACCAACAACAATGCCATTGAAACTGCCTCGACAGATGTAGACGAAGAAGATGAGTTGAATTTCCTCCCAAGAACCATTTTGACCAAAGAAAAGTCAGAAAAGTCACTTTTGCCTCCTAAACATGGCTCTGTATCTGATGCAGACTCAACATCATCTAATGAAAACAACACAACTAAGCATGAACCTGTGCCAATAGTCTTAATATCTGATCCAGGTCAAGACTTGGATGATGAAATGATGTTCATCATGGCGAGACACTTGGTGTCTAAAGATCTGATTGAGTTGAAAGGTGTGGTGGCCAACCTTCATCCCTCCTTTGCTCGAGCAAGGCTGACGAGGGGTACTTTAGACTTGCTTGGACTGCATAAGGTACCTGTCGGGATAGGTACAGACGGGGGTGATTTGAACGGGAAGTTCTCCAGTGATCAGTTTGAGAGTACTGCCAGCTCTTACATTGTTCAAGAGGACAGTGAGGCAGCAAGGGGATTGGAGTCTGGTCATAGGTTGCTGCAACGGTTGTATGACGAGGCCAAGCCTGTTCGGTATGTCGATTTGCAGGATAATTATGAAGAGACTGTTCAGGCAGTAAAAGGTGGGGATGGAGGCGCTACAAAACAAGTAGATGAGAACGCGAACAAGCATCCAAAAAAGGTTGCAAGGGGAGGTTTGGTGCTTGTCATCACATCAAGTATGAAAGATGCAGCTATATTTGTTAGGGACAACCCATTACTGTTTGCATCCAAAACGAGAGAAGTTGTCATTATGGGAGGCTGTAAGCCTATAGATCCTGAAATGGCAGCAAAGGTTGCAGAAGCTAGAAAGACGGAGAGTGAGGGGGACTTGTACGATCCCAACACTTCGGTTTGGTCACAGCTAACAAAGACTGAATGTTTGGCTGACTCTGCACACAACAATATGTTTGACACCGCCGCTTCTGATTTCCTTTACACGCAATGTCAGAGAGCAAATGTTACTTTGACAGTTGTGTCCAGATTTGCTGCGTATGCTGCTAAAATGCCTCGCTCCGTATACGACGACATTGCTCTGACTGGCAGCAGTATCGGGTGGAGACTGCGTAACAGTCAAAGGTCTAGTATTGATCAGTTGTGGAAAAGGGCTTGCTCTGCAGATCCCAATGTCAGACTTGGGCTTCCGTCTCGTTGCGACAGGAAATGGTTCATCGACACATTCTGTGGAGGAGACGACGATGAGAGCAGATGCAGTGAGGACACTGCATGGGATCTGGTGACTGGATTTATGCAATACGATACGCTTGCATTATTGGCAGCGATTCCAGGAGTTCGAGATCAGTATTTTGACCCACTTGTCTTGCCGCCGCTGAGAGATGATAAAACGACAAATTGCTCATTCCAGTTGAAAGATATGATCAATGGCGAAGGAAAGCAGGATGACGACGAAGCAACAATAAAAGCCAAAACCAAGTCGAATAAAGCCTCAAAGCAATGGGCCTATTCTCGTCGTACGTCTGATCCTGGGCCTGGCTACATCAAGCGAGCCATTGCTCAAGCTCACAAAGATAACAGCGAAATCGAATTCCTCAAGTCGTTGTCTCCATTAGAATCACAAGTTGTGCCTGCTGCTTTCGCAAGAGGGACAAGAAATATTATTGGTATCTCTGAAAAGGAACACAATCTGAAGGACCCGCAGCTTCTTATTGGTCTACTGAAGAATGGGTATCGCAGTGGGATCTTATGCGACCACCACACTCTGCCTCATCTTATTGTGCACATGCAGTTGCGATGGGATAACTTGGCAGACACTCTAATGACATGCCTTATGCTACGAAGCTTATGGGATATGAGACTCGCGAGTGTTTTGGGTGTGATCGTTACAATCAATCCGTCTGATTTTGAATCAGACTCGCCTGTGGATGAAGGCGTTGAGCAAGATGAATATGTCAAAAACGTTGTCGATACTACACTGAAAGATTCATTGAGATCCATGGGTAGCCCAGAAGATCAATCACCTTCCACACTTCACGCACTGGCCGAGACTATACGCGACACGTTCTCACGGATTGGTTTGTCTCATGTGAAGTTTGTCGTGGTAGCAGGATCTCATACGGATGAACACAAAAAACAATGTACGGAAGCGCTCGTCAACTTGTATGAGAGCGCGCCTCCAATCGGTGTTAGTCTAGTTCTCACAGCAACTTTCACTAGTGTGGTTACGTTTGCGACAGACTACCCAGATTTATTTCGCAATAAAACGGTGCGTGTGGTGCACACAGGAGGCGCATTGGTATGGCCAGTGAGTATTAACGATATATCGCTGTTTTTGACAACGATGCTGGACCGACTTCTTTCTTGTATTTTTAGGCAAGATGGGGATGGGCCAGCGAAAGAAGCTCCCGATGTGATTCTACGAGCGAAGAGGATATTGCAAGTAATGACACGAATGCAACACCTTTGACGGAAGAGAAGATTCTGGTTCCAGATCCTGCTGCACAGAATCATCGCTTGGACTTATCGTCGGCTCGCATCTTTTATAAACAAGCACAATCACTGTCAGTTCCGATGGTAATCCTCTCGAGACATGTCGCAAAAGAGTGCTGTATCCCAAGGCACTTCTTTGATGTGCTTGGAAGCCACGGCGGAGAAGTTGGCCAGAGAATATACGAGAGCGAACGGAATTCATTGCTAAACCTGTGGAGGTGTTCATCTGCGCCTTTGGGATCTTCCGACCGTGGCAACCTCCCGGATAGATGCGATCGAGGCTGGTTTGCTAGAACCTTTTGTGCCGGAGTTGAAGCGAACAGCGATGAGGAGATTTGGAATGCAGTGGACTCAGTAAATCTTTACAGCCCCATTGCTCTTCTGGCTGCTTTGCCAGGATCAACACTGAAGAACTACTTCAAAACAATGCCCTTTAGTGTGAGGTCGGCTACGCATCACGTTGTTGGCTTAACTGAAGAAGTGCCACCGAGGAACGTGATTAACCCGGGAGAGTTGAGATCGTTGGTAATACAATCGCTACTAAGTGCAGCTTTAGCAAACGAGTCAGAGTTTCAGAAAGGCCTACCACCGAAGGTGCCCATCCGAATGGAAACGGAACAACGTCGTCGGTATTACAAAGCGCGCCAGAGCCTAGGTATGAGTGTTACAAGTACACTAACAACTGAAAGCCTGGCAATAGAAGATGATGATATGTGGACGTTCAGTGAAGCAGCTCGTCGGGAGCTCTTCAGCAGGACCTTCGTTAGGTCTAGCAAAAACTTGATGATGCCAAAAGAGAAGGTTAGAAAGTTCGTGACAGCTGTGGATGAGCTTCAATCAATTGGATTTAGACAGGAAGAAGTGAGCTAAAATGTCAAGTGTGTGTTAATTGAGATGAAGCCGAAACTTAGTTAAGTGTGACCGCATAAATCCTAGCCCTGTTCTGCCAGAGCAAGAATTCTCCTAGCACTTTCGAGTCTGTCGCTGTCATTCTCCTTCTTTTGCTCGTTCAGCTCGTGTATTCTCCCATCTGATGAAGCTACCGGCTCCCGTACCGGTGAAGGAATGACAAGAATTTCTCTTTCCCCCTTTTCGAGCTTGTTTGCAGTAAGCTCCAACAACTGCGAGAAGAGACGATTGCCAGTTTTGAGCACTCCAGTGCGTCTTTCCCATAGCTTCCCTACTACAATCGAAGATATCTCTACAATTTCAGCGTTACTTAGCGAAGACACATCAATGGGCGAGGTGTTTGTATCGCTCAGCAATCTGATTAGGTTTCTGGTTGTTTCAACTGTACGCTCATCAAGTTCGTTGGGTGTAACAACAGGACTCGTGCGAAAAATGCCAAGAGGATCAACCATTGTGCCCAAAAGTGTACGTCCTGATGGTAGCTTTCCGCTTCTTTCCCTAAGCTGAGACCACACTGAACGTGAGGATGAGCTAATAATTTTTGCCAGTTGCTCGATGAATATCTGTTGCAATGGAGTCTCCTCTTCAGTTGCTAGCAGATCCAAGATTTGAGTAGCAACATTGTCGATTGCTTCTGTTCTAGAAGTATTCTTGCCCAGCAACTCCCCAGAAGCAGATGTTGTGTAGTAACCGAAGCCAGATATCAGCTGCTCCACGCGATCAAAGTCGATAATACGGTCGGCATCATTCTTTTTAGGTCCAAAGATGAACGTGGATAACGCTCCTCCAGTTCGTTCTGATTTATCAGTCAACAGGCGCTTTGAGACGTAAGGCAAACATTCATTGATGATGGAGTAATTTGGTTCATTGCTCAGTCCAATGCCCTCGAGCACACTGAAACTCTTGGCAATGTATGCAAAGTACGGAGGAATTTGAAAGAGGTTGCCTTTTTCTGCCGTTAAGTCCTGCAAATCAGCAATAACCTTGTTCACATTGATTGCTGCAGCTCCACCACCCTTTGTCCAAGCCCCGTAAATCTCGGCCAATGTCTCCACAACGCCACTGTCTTTAATTAACGACGCTTGATTCTCAGGAATGAAGCCCAATAGCAACAAATCTTTGGGTATTTCTTCATAGTCGGCACTTGTTAAGTGTGCCATGTGTTCAATGAGAGTTATCTGCAAATCTGGGTCTAGACGAGTCACCATGCCCCAATCCAAGATGCACTGGAAAAAATATAAAGCCATTGGTTTTAGTTGTCAAGTACACAGACACACGCAGTTGATGGTACAAGAATATAAATACTCACCAGTCGTCCATCCGTAGTCCTCAACAAATTACCTGGACTGAAATGTTGAAGACACACAAGATGATCAAACTCCAACCAATGTCGACAACTATGCTATTGAATCAAACAAACAACTCACTGAGGATCACAATGCAAAACTCCCGTCTCCAGCATCATCGTCAAATACGTATTCATAGCAATACTACACAAAATACTAACATCACTCTTGGCACTCTTATCCAATCGTTCACCCACAACCCATTCGGTAGTCAAGACTTTTCTCGTGGTCAATTCATCCACTACCGGCGGACTAAACACCACACCCGCCAGAGGCGTCGAGGATATCGATGTCATGAATGACTTGGCATTGACAGCTTCTTCTATATAATCTAATTCGTCTACAAAGCCGATTCCCCAAGTGTCTACCACCCCAACAAAATCGGTGTTTAGATTGAAAGTTCGTTTTAAGAACGGTGCCACTTCTCGAATGAGATGCATATCCAATGCAATTTGATTCATAATATTTGGTCGTTGGACCTTTACAGCCACTTCTTTAGTGCCACCTTCTGTTTTTAGGATAGCCTTGTATACCTGACCCAATGACGCTGCCGCAATCGGCTCGGATGGAAAATGGACAAAGATGGAGTTGACGGGGGATCCTAATTCATTTTCGATGATTTCACGTGCCTCGGCCGTGGAGAAGGGGGGTACTTGATCTTGTAATGTTTTGAGACCTCGGACGTAGGCTGGTGAGAGTAGGTCCGTTCGTATGGAGAGGGATTGGCCAATCTTTGTGTGGTAGTTTGTTTGTTTTTGTCAAGGAATGCATTGTGGAATGAGTGTGCATATACAGAGATGTGATTGGATTGCAAAACAACAGACACAACATGTGCACAAAACACACATCAACACACCTTGATAAAACTAGGACCCAATCTAGTCAACAACACACTCAACTCCACCGCCCTCTCCTCGGCATTTGCATCCAATTTTCCCCGTATCCAATCGCTCGCCAGTGCAAGTAAAAACGCTCCACTCAACAGCGATACTTCCAGACCACGTGCCCATACCTCCAAGGGACGTGAGTCGAAGTATCTCCGTGCCGATATGGCATCGTATTTTCCCATGGGGTAGGGTGATGTCGGGGGTGATGCGGTGTTGATGGTTAGTAGTGTGTATATTAGAGAGTAGGTCAGTAGAGAGGAGAGGAGGAGCAGTAAAGGTGAGGATGGTGCATCGATGTTGGATATGAAGGGGATAGTTTGTTGGAGTTGAGTCCAGAGAGGTCGAATGGCTATTTGTAGTGCTTCTAGAGAAGGTATTGAGTCAATGGATGGTAGGTCCACTTGAGGAATGTTGATGGAATCAGGCAATACCACGGATGGAAGATCGAGCTTGATATCTTTGAATAAATCTTGGACGTTTGGAAGAGCAAAGCTGCTCTGAGCGGAGGAGGCCTTGTCAGCTGTAGGAGCTACAGCAGCAGCCTTATCGACAGAGCTCTTGACAGCGGCGGAAACTTTTCCAGTGAAGGAGCCATCATAACTTAATTGAGACAATTGATCCGCCAGAGAGTTGAGACGAAGAGAAGTGGATATGGGTTGGGGTGGGAGAAACGCCGATGCTGTGGAGAGGAGCGCTAGTAGCGCTGCTGTACGAGCCATGGTTGATTTCTTTGCTCTGTGTTTGACTCTTTGAATTTGTGAACCGCTTTATACTAGATCTGTGGCCCGTCTGCGGCAGCGGACGTCGATCGTCATGGTGCTACGTTGACTTTGAGTGACGCAGATTGTAGAGCAATAAGTGAGAATCCTGTTTTGCCCGCTAGCTAGCTTTCCTTGCCTTCCAATCTAGAATTCGCGCTAATTTCGGTCCCCGTCTTTAACAAAGGCATAGTATTCCCGTGAAAAAGGTCGAATTGTGCACCCGCGGGTCGCGCGTCTCCGCTCGCCTTCTCACTTTTCACTTCTAGCTACTTCGTCCATCACTATCACCTCCTCACTTCGGCGGTCGGCGGGCGGCAGATAAGGTATGGTACTTGCCCTTGGCGCCGGACAAATGATAAAAGGCGAGCGTGACCGTCACAACTTGTACGACGAAAAACCATCATCTTCGAGACGCAGTCGACGAAAAGATGAGCGCCACGATGCAAATCCAAGATCTAGGATAGATGAAAGACGCCACAGAACCTCATCAAGAAGATATCACAGCAGCACCTCTTGGAGAAATAATAGAGATGGCTTCGGATATCATTCACAAGATCGAGAGGATACATCACTGCAACAATTGCAACAGAGAAACACACGTCTTCTTTTTCTAGCTGCATTGATTTTATCGGCAATTACGTGGATGAACTTATTTCATGAAACTACTAATTCGCAGATACAAACTCGTGGAAGTGATTCCAAGAAAGCGACACGAACTGGTGATTCAGTAGCCGGTTTGGAAAAAAGTACAGTACGTGACAAACAGACTTTTTCTTCAAGTAACAATATGCAATCGCCAATCAAACACCAATCAAAGAAGCAACAACAGCCTACAATCAAAGAAGATATAAAACAAATCCTAGCAGAAGAACGAACATCCCGTAAAAGATGGAACCCATGCTCCTCCAAGTACGTACTAGAAAGGCACGATCACGAACCCCGCCACGGAGACATTTGCCGAATCAAAGGCGGTATCATGTCCTATTTCGAATGCCCGCACGGATGTCATGAAACCGGTGGCAATCCACCGTATTGCGCCCAACATACAGTGAATTTAAGCGGTGGGTCCAAGCCTTGTCGAGCGAGAGATCCCAAGGCTGCACCAGAGTATAGATGTGATGATGTGGGTGTTTGTATTTTGGCAGTGGGTAGTCCCAAGGAACAGTTTAAAGGCAAGGGTGTTTATTATGATGACAGTTGCGATGGCATGTGTGGAGAGCGGAATGATACTGCTAGCTTTGTGAAAAGTGGCCAAAACAGTGTAGGGTGTACAAGTGATTTAGACTGTTCGTTGGCTGGAATATGTCTGCCTGAAACAAAGACGTGTTTGTGTGATGCATGGGCGGATGGAGCCGATTGTTCATATCTCAAATTTCAGCCGGTGAATAAATCGCGTTTAGGGTACATGAACGAGCATTATTCATCATGGGGCGGGTCTATTGTTTATTCATCCAAGGATCAAATGTATCACATGTTCGTTTCGGAGATTGTTTGCAAAGATGATTTGCAGACGAGAAAACGATGCGGGCTTTCTTCGTGGGAGACTCATTCTCGTGTTGTGATTGCCGAGTCGGCCGATATTGACGGTCCATATCTTCGCAATATTACAGATGAGGCTGCATTATTACCTCCCGAGCATCACAATCCAAGCATACATGTAGCACCGAATGGTGAATGGCATCTATTTACAATATCTGGCTCAACTGGACCAATAGAAAGAATGGTATCAAGTGACCAAGGTACATCATGGAGCGAACCAGTTGTCATTTCACCTCGTCAGAATCCGGGACCTTTGCTAAGACCAGATGGATCAACCTACCTGTACTATCGCGCAGATGGGATGGATTTACCTTCACCAACCTGCTCGAATGAAGGATTAGCAATGCAGATCTGTCCTGTGGCTCAAACTTGTCATCCACCCAATGACATTCCACTCTTCGGACATACCGGCGAAGACCCTTCAGTGTTTGTGGATCATCGTGGAAACTATCACATGCTATTCAACGCATTGCCTTACAAGTGTGCACCAAAGTTTAATCAAGGTGGACACGCATGGTCGAAAGATGGCATTACTTGGAATAGTAACCCACGTGTTGGAGCGTTCACTACAACTGTACAATTTACAGACGGGACAAGTATCAAATGCGAGAGGAGAGAACGTCCGCAAATGGTTGTCGGATCGGATGGTAAGCCTATTGCTTTGGTTACTGGGTTAACTGGCTGTCCTAAAGGATTAATGTTGTCAAGCAATGATAATGATGAGATGGCAGAGAAGAGTGGTGCTGCTGTATTTTATCGAGGTGGCGATGACTCCTTCACAATGGTGCAGCTAATGGCCACTTAGTTGGCAACTAATCTAATAGAGAGATCACATCCATCTAGAACGAGGAGAGTAGCATAATCGCATTGTAGAGAGTTTGACTCTCAGAGAAAGGGAGGCTCCCTCCTTTTTTAGTCCGCCCCGCCAAAGGTCCCGCCGAATTTCCCAACGACGCAAACAAGACTGCTCCAGACTAATCCTCTACGTCCTTGAAAATGCCGCGTTTCTTCTCCCAAAAACCGACGCGATGCCGAGTCCCATTTTCATTTCATCTCACGGACCAACGACCAGCAATCAAGTGCGGCCATCACATCAAACGGCGCCTATCTAGATATCAGAAGCCGCGAGAGTGTTGACCCTGTGGCTGCGAACGACTGCTCGTGAGAAAAGAATAATTTCAATTTCACTCGACATCCTCGGGCTCGGGCAATCTCCTTTTACCCAAACGCGGAGCTGTTTCTATCTCCGCAATAATTATTTTGCACAATGGGAAACTGCATGACGAACGCCTCAATAGGGGCCATCAGCACCAGATCGACCCGAAGCAAACGAAGGCATTCCGCTCCATTACAAGATGATGCACCCACCATCGAGTCATCTTCCCTAACAGGCATACCAACAGCAGGAACAACAACACCATCCGCTTGCTCGCCTATAAAACAACAAGAAATCAACCTCAACTCGCCCCCGGAAATATCGCCACTCAAAAACGACGATTCATCCTCCTGCAGCTCCTACAATTCCAACGACACAATCGAACAACAACGCGAAGAAGGCCAACAAAAACTCCGAGACATAGTCATATCCGGTGCCTCCTCTGGCACCATTGATTGGAAATCCATCATCTCTCTAGCAGAAGACCTGCATAGAAAAGAACAACGACTGCTAAACTCCTATAGAACATACCATTCCAAATCAAACGGACACGAATACACCTCCATGGGCCACTGGCGAAATATCTCCCGAAAACAAGCATTTTTCGAGCTACGTACCAGACGAAAAGAAAATGCACGACGAAAGAAATTAGAGAGTGTCGGTTCCTTCTCTGTCAATTTGCTCTTATATGGTGCTGATGAATGTACCAACTATTGCGGTGATCAAGATTATGATTTAGATCCAGTAGATGAAAATGAAATTGACGTTTATGAAGAAGATGAGGTTGAGTCTGTCTCGTCACAGTCCAAACCTCAAGATAATCAATCGACATTACAGCCAATATGCAAGAAACATGTACAAAGTCCTACGCCAAATGTTGTAGAAGGAAGTTTCCTTGCAGCAACATCCATGTATTCCACTGAATTTGACGAAGATGAGAGCAGCAGCAACTCTGACAGTTCTGAATCCACAATCTCTTTTTCTGGTATCGAAATGGAAAAGATACAGAGTTGGGATGACGATGATGGTTTGATTACTATTCATGAAGATGCTAGTGTTAGCTTGTGGTAGTGTTGATGCATTTCATTAGAAAGCAGATTAAGCTTGCATACTCTCAAAGGATGTATGATAGTTAAGTTGCTCAAGTTAATCTCTTTAAATACAGTTCATTGAACTTTTATTTTCATTTCCATTTGTTATTGGCGCATCCAAGGAAATCATCTCAAGCTCACACAAGGGTGACCAAGTATCTTACTACTATATATCTAACATTCATTAACATTTTTTATGAAAAAAGAGGAAGAGGTGAACACTTTGACTTCTCTAATTCCAATTCCTTATACAGCATTGAAAATCTCATATATATCGACAATCACATCCCTTCAAAGCCTTCACCTTAATTCAAGTGTCACCAAGATTGCAATGTGCTGGTGAATCTGATGTCTCCAAGAGATGGGAGACGGCCACTACAGACGCAATGCTCCAAGCCAGCATCATATCTAGTTTGTTGTACCGGTTGAGAGGGCATCTGAGCAGTTTCCTGATCTGAGCGAAGATGTGAGCAGTCGTGATATAGATGTGACACATCGCGACAAACCCGTGCAGTATTGACATGGTGTCTCCGTTATTCGGCTTCAAGCCTTCGTTGTTCACTTCAACATACGTTGTTCAGTCAGTCAGGCATCATAGTACGACATAGTACCATACGATAAAAAATACTCCCGCTACACCACGCACACAACTGAATAGTAAGATGCCTCTCCAAATCACAACGTGAACAACAACCAATTACAAGGTCGCCACACAATTCTCCACGCACAGCATCTTGCATTCGTTGTAAGAAAAAACAAATCATTCCAACCGTTGCGTCATACGTTACACCCTCAAATCAACGCCATGTCCGAGCCAAAACCCAAGAAGAAGAAAACCAAGGACAATGCTATCTTGCCGAAGCCTAAACGGCCCATGTCTGCATGTAAGTTCTGGTGTGATATTGGCTGTGCTTGATGACAGTACTAAGATCTGCTTAGACAATTACTTCTTCCAAGAACAAAGAAAAGTGATCCTAGAGCCTGAAGGGCTCGATGGTAGCAATGGCGAGAACAAAATGAGCTTTAAAGATATCGGGCGGCTTATTGGACAACGCTGGAGAGAAATCAAACCGGATGAGGTGAGACAAAGTGCTGATCATCTGCTTCAAACGCCATCTCTCTATCGTTGATTCCATTTCTGCAAATCATCGATACTACGTCCAAAGCTTGCAAAATATGAGGAGATGGCAAAGGAGGTAACGGCTTTTTGTGTGCAATGGAATGGCAAATCATGTGTGCAGGCCTTAACTCTTACAACTTCCGAACCATCTTTATAACAGGACCTAGAGAGGTACAGACAGGCGATGGAAGTATTCCGGAAGGAGGAGTTGGCATTGATGTGTTCCGGTCATGTATTATCTCCGAACGACGACGGAGACGAGAAGCAATCGGCTCTACCGCAGCAGCAGAAAAAGCCAGAAGTCGCAGCAGCCGTTTCTTCCGCTGCGCCACAGGCAGCATCAGGCGCACCAAAGTTCGACCACGCAGTACTCTATGCCATGAGCGTTGACCAGCTTCTCCAATTTCAAAGCATGATCGAGCAGCAAGGGTATGGAAGTATCAACAAGGAAGAAATAATTGCGGGCATCAGCGCCGAGAGAGCGAACATCAAGCAACGCCTTGCGGCACTGATCAAGGAATCCGAGGCACTGCAGTTGAGGGATCTCTTGTTAGAGCGAATAACTCTTTCATGTCTTGCAGCTACAAACTCCGGTCGTGCCCAGGCGGCTTTTCCTCATATTGTCAGTCAACCAGCATCTCTTCCAAGCTACGATGCTTTGTTGCAACTTCAACAACAGCAACTAGGTGCAGGGCTCCTTGGGCAACTTAGAGGCCTAAACGAAAATGCTGCCCTGAACCGACTCATGTCTTCGGACCAGCAGCTACACAGGCATTTAGCACATGCTGCTTTTGCTAATCAAATGCCTACTCATAATCCCAGTGATCCTGCGACTGTGTCAGGTCAATCATCAAGTCAGATTGGTTGGCTTATGTCTGGTCATCAGGCAGCAGCTCAAGGTAACTTAGGATTGACGGCACATCAACAAGTCACGAGGGATGCTTCGCTGTTGCATGCACTCCTCGCGCAACAGCTCGGCGGAGCACCAGCTCCTACCCCTAAGTCGAATCCGGATGAGAAAAAGGTTCCAACCTCTGGTTAATTGCATCGTGAAGAATTCATTAAGATATGTGTGTGATTACAGAGCTATGCATTGGAGTTTAGAGATTACATCGGTTGTAAAGTTTGGGACATGTCAGCCTCTGCCAAAAAGACTGATAGACCCCTCTTTATTGAAAAGATCTTGCATTTCCTCATGCATGTAGTCAGTAAACGAAACTAAGTTCTTGAAATAATAACAAGAGATAAAGCCGTACCCTCTCTAGAGAGCTTGTCGCTGAAAGATTCAATCTTCTCAGAGACAGCAATGACTAGAACACACATTTCTCTCACATAAACGGTCATTTGCCATTCACTGCCCATCATAGAATAGCTGCATGTGAGTAGGATCAGCGGCGGATCCCTCATGAGACTTGCTTGGCATATCTCGGCAATCCATACCATCGTTGGGGTCATTGGAATCGTCCATCAATTCAATCTCTTGTTCCCACTTCATCTCGAGGGCTTGAATTTCATTTTGACCAACTTGCTATAAAAGACGTGACCAGACAGCCACATCGTTAGAATCACTGCATTAAGAACAATCCAAAACGAACTCAGAATTCAAACTTACAGGATGAACCACACCAAACTTCTCACGAAGAGCACCCAACATCTTCTCCAATTCAGCCTTCTCACCCATCTCCTCCCTCACCTTTTCATCAGCCTCGACCAACCCTCCCAAAGCCTCTTCAATCTTACCCCTCACCTCCCTCCACTTTTCATTCTCGGCCTCGACATAATTCTCATCCATCCCATTCACAGCCTGCTTCATTATACCCCCCAGCTTCGTCTCGACAAGCCACTGCACCGTCTCTTTATCGATAAGTCTCATTATCTTCCCATTCTCGGCCTTACACAACAAATCATCCAATTCATCATTCATCCCCTCCATCTCCTTGACAAAAGCCCGTTTCATCTCCCGTTCCTGTAGTTCTCGCCCTCTCAATTCATTGGATAATTTCACAATCTCGGCACGTTCCGATTCGATACCTTTTTGTAAACGAAGTTTGGCCTCGTTCAAGTTTTGGAGTTTGCGTGCCACTTCGCCTTCTTTGGATTTGGAGATGTTGAGCTGTTCGAGGAGGTGTGCGGAGGTGGATCGATGGGAGGAGAGGAGTTGTTCCTCGCGGCGGCGGGCGAGGTCGGCTGTTTGGGCGGCCGAGTTGTGTGCGTCTCGTTCGGAGAGGAGGATGTTGAATTGTTTGGAGAAGGGGTCTGACATTGTTGGGGTGTAGTTTGGAGAACTGGTTGATGCGTGAAGTAAATAGAAAGATCAGCGTCTCCAGCGTCTAATCTCATTGCCATCTCATGTGTACGTTTGACTCGTACCTTACTGATTCCGATTTATTATACTACAGGTGGTACTCTCTTAAGATGTTCGGGTCAAACGTACTATAACGGTCATTTTTGGGAATTCTTGGCGGGAAGCTTGCAGAGGCAGAGTGAAATATAGACGTAAGAGACCACCATCCAAATGAATATCAAGAAATATTAACTCCAAGTGGAAGTAATAATCAATTTTCCTTCAGCCTCTTCACACCATTCTCTTTCAATCACACAAGATCATACACAACGTCTCTCATCTTTCCTCCGGGTGGTTCATGCTCGTACACCTAGTACTCCTCACCCTAACCCTCCTCCACCCAACCTCATCATTCACCATGCTAACCCGCCGCACACCAACCGACCTCCAACTAGAAATCAAAGATCCCGTCGATCCAACGGCCCTATCCCAATCACGCGCCATCCTCACCGAACTCCTCTCCGTCACATCCACGTCCGTCTCTCCATCCAAACTCCTCGAGGTGGCGTCTCGATTGAATGACCTGCCCGACACTTCGTCGAGTTATGTTGTCACGAAGGAAAAGTGTAAAGAGGCATTTGATTCGTTGAACGATGAGGAGAGGGGGACGTTAATGAGGATTCATGATAGGATTAAGGTGTTTGCTGAGGCTCAGAGAAAAAGTGTGGTGGATATGGAGGTGGATATTCCGGGGGGTAAGGCGGGGCATACGGTTAGTCCTTGTCGCGGTGAGTAGTGTTTGATGCCAGTTACTTTTTTAGGCTTTGGTTGAAGTAGATTGATGGAATTGAAAAGGCTGCACATATCTCTCCATCTATCTTTTCAAAGAAGTGTCTATTGCAATAAATGTTCGAGTGGCTCATCATCTGTTCTATTTCTCTCAAATTCAACAGCTGCAGGATGCTACGCCCCAGGAGGAAGATATCCCCTCCCCTCCTCAGTACTAATGACTGTCGTCACCGCCCGTGCGGCAGGCTGCCCCTACGTAGTCTTAGCCTCGCCTCGTCCCGCACCCATCACTTTAGCCGCAGCTCATGTTGCCGGAGCCGACATTGTCCTCTGCGTCGGAGGAGCACAAGCCGTGGGATGCATGGCATACGGAGTCGATGCCTACAATGGTGAATGTGGAGAGATTGACGCCATCCCCGCCTGTGATGTGATTGTTGGGCCGGGAAACAAATGGGTCACTGCTGCAAAATCAATCGTTAATGGACATTGCGGTATTGATATGTTGGCTGGTCCTTCGGAGGTGCTGGTGATTTGTGATGGGTCCGCTGATGCGGAGATTGTAGCGGCTGATTTAATTGCACAGGCTGAGCATGATGTTGTGGCGCGGGCTATTCTCGTTTCGACGGATGAAGATATGATAGCCAAAATTGACAAAGAGGTAAAAACGCAGGTAGAGTGTTTGCCGGAGCCGAATCGATCGACTGCCATGGAGGCATTGAAGCAGAGTTTTGCTGTTCATTGCAAAGATATGGAGGAATGTATTGCCATCAGTGATAGATTGGCTCCAGAACATTTGGAGATCCAAACGGAGAATTCACAGGAGGTTGGTGAAAAATGTGCCAATTACGGTGGATTGTTCATTGGTACCAACGCTGCGGAAGTTTTGGGCGATTATGGCGCCGGGCCGAATCACACCTTGCCCACGGGTGGTACTGGAAGGTACACTGGTGGATTGAGTGTGTTTAACTTTTTGAGGATTCGAACGTGGATGAGAATCGATAATAAGAAAGAGAGCCAGGAGATGGTGGAAGATAGTGTCAGGATGGCTAGATTGGAGGGTTTGGAGGGTCATGCTAGGGCCGCAGAGGCAAGAAGTTTGACTTTGACACCTGCATATAAGAAAGCTAAGAATGGCGGAGATTAAAGTTTTAACAGACATAAAGCAAACAATTATGCAGTAATATTATGATTTCATTAAATTTACATCATGCAGCAATAAATCTCATTCGAGGCTTTTGCTCATTCCCGTTATAAGCATTCAAGTTCATAAATGAAACTTCAGTAGGATGCTTTTGTCTAATCAGAGGTCCATGCATAGAAAAGATCTTCTCTTGGACACCAGTAGCATATTTTCTCAATGATTCAATCTGGAATGGTTTTAATGGATTGGCCAAAAGTCTAGCCCAGCTTCTTTCTGAATAATGACCTTCTTGGATGTTGTCACCTCTTTCCAATATCTTTTCTAATGTCTTCCATACATTCATATCTTGTTTTTTTATATTTGATATTGATGCAGCAAAAACTCCACCATAGCAAACTTGCACAATCTCTTGCGATGGCTTGGCATTGAGTGTTTTGTAAAAGTCTCCAAGATTGGCAAATGAAGATTTGAATTCCACGGTGTCCCCAGCACCATAATCACGATTTCCTTTCCCATATAACTCCCAATTGTATTGGGATAATGTTGCGACGTCGTGGTAGGCAGAGGATGGTCCACCCACAATGCTCAAACCACATGCAAATCCATTCTCTGACGAAGCAAGGCGTACCAAAGACATGAGATCAAGCTTCATCAACTGATCAATTTGATGTATTTTATCAGTCACGCTGTCTTTCAGAAAGACAACTACAGAGTCATCTTGTTTTTGCGATGTCAGTGTTGGCAATATGGTGGTAATGTAGTGTGCATAACTATGATCGCATCTTCCCACATTCTCCACCTTCAATACCTCTACATATGTTTGACCTAAAGAAGGCACTTTGGCCTCCACTCCACACTTGCTAATCACATGAATACTTGCAATATTTCGAAATCCATCGGTGTACTTTGGTAACCAATCAAGGCTCTTATTGCAATGAGCTATGACTATGTGAACCTTTTTAGCAAGAACTTCTTCGTCAAGGGGCATTCCTGGATAGTGATTTGCTTTCCACAAACCACCGCATACTTCATCTTCATGACAGTCTACACATTTGCATGTTTCCTTGATGGAAATGCCATTTTGTTCGCATTTCGTTTGACTTTCGGTGATGTACAGGAGAGCTAGGAAGTTTACTGGCAGGATAATTGATGCGACGTACAAGATAGCTTTCATTGGTGCTGTCTTGGTGATTTTTTTCCTTTTAGGAGCTACCATCTTATCGACCAAGCATTAAATCTACCGAGACAGAGTGCTGTCGGTGGTTTGTAATGCTATCTCTAGAGCGCTGGATCTGCGGGCGTACCAGAGATTACGGGCGGGCTGAGGCGAAGGGACGGGAAATGGCGCCCCTTTTTTATTAGAAATATGGGTAGATTATTAGGAACGCTTTTGTACCCATTGTCAAATATTCACATTCATTGCATCACGTGTCTTCTGAACAAAATCCCGTATTAATATGGGGCATAAAATTAATCAGGTCATAAAAGGCCCCATCGACCATCGCCGACGCGAACTACCGCGAACACACCAAGCATCAAGAGGCATCAAGCCAGCAACTCCTCCTCGCTCCCACCTGCATCACACGAGAAGGACTCCTCAAAATCCACCAAAACACAACCATGCCGCCCTCCCAGCCCCGCCGTCGCGCCCCTCAACCCGATTCAGCAGCCCGCACAGCTCAATCCATAACCACCTCTCTCCTCCACACCAAATCCATGATGGAGCAAGAACTCTCCCGCGTATCCTCCTTATCTTCCACCATACAACAAGACGGAGTATTATTGCAAGATGCCAAAAGCGAGCATGTGGGCATGGGAGGCACGATGAAGGGGGCCAAGGGAATTTTGAGTAAGTTGAAGAGGCAGGATGTGCGGGATGCGGTGGTTTTGAGGGCTGCGGTGATTTTTTATTGGGCAGTGGTTGGATATGTGCTTTGGAGTCGGATCAAGGTGCCGTTTTTGCCTTGAGCTTGCTGAGAGTTTGGAAGTTTATCAGGCACTAGTTTTCAGAGGGTTTGGAGAAAACTACGGGGGTCTACGAACCTGACCCACTAGTTTTCAGAGGATTTGGAGAAAAGTGATATTTTACTTTGTTTTATGGGTGAGGTGAGAATCTCAAGCAGAAAGAGCTCTGAAATGAAGCTCTCTCCATTCATACTGCTTGTACCGTTTACCTCAGCCCAATGCCCAAACAAATGCTCACGAAACGGCATCTGTAACACCCAAGGCATTTGTGAATGCATATCTTCTTTTACCGGAGCGGATTGCAGTCAAAGAATATGTCCCAAAGGCAAATCATTTAGTGATATGCCATCCGGTCAAGATTTGGCTCATGCAGAAATTACTTGTTCGGGAAGAGGTCAATGTAGAAATGGAGAGTGTGATTGTGATGATGGTTTTACTGGCATTGCTTGTGAGAGAAGTGAGTCATTTTTTTTTGTGCAAATGTCAATGAGTCTCATTCTAATACTTATTTATCGGCCTACTCATCCCTTCAGCAACATGTAAAAACAACTGCAACAATAATGGCAGGTGCATGTCCATGAGACACTTGGCTGACAATACACGTAATCGCCAATCAGAACAATTTCCGTATAATCAATGGGATGCAGACAAACTATTTGGTTGCGTGTGCGATTCAGGCTGGTCTGGTTATGACTGTTCACTTCGAGTATGTCCCAAAGGTGACGACCCGTTGACTACAGTTGGAACCAATCAAGAGGTGCAATTGCTCCGTTGCTCGGCCAGCAGTACGTCGACTGGTCATGTAGTGTTATATTATGATGGAGAGCATTCGCCAAGTATTCCGGCCAGTGCATCAATCTATACACTTAAACATGCCATCGAAGCAATCAAGGGTGTGGGTGAAGTCTCCATCACATATTCTGAAGGCAGCACATTATGCAGAGATGACGTGACAAATGTTGTTAGCATCAGTTTTCTCCAAAACTTTGGGCCATTGCCACCGATTGTTCCCAGGTCATTTGGTCTTGAATCATGGAGTTTTGTAGAGGTGGCCGCAGATTCATCGTATGGGATGATGACAGATCATAATGGGGTCGATTACTTTTCTGTCAAGGGCGATAAAGAGAATGATGAATGCTCTAATCGTGGAGTTTGTGATCAGGGCACTGGAACTTGTAACTGCTTTGATACAAATGGTGATGTCTAGTGAGTGGAATAAAATTGTTCGTGGGTTTGCATACAGGCAACAACATGTTGACTAACAACACACTGCATATTTAGCGCCGGTTCTGATGGCTACGGTGGCATCGGGGACCGCGGAGATTGCGGCCATGCAGTTACTCCTGTAATTACAACTTGCCCCGGTGATCCACCCTGCTCTAATCATGGTGTCTGTGATCCAACCACAAAGAGATGTTCCTGTGAGGCTGGATACTCCGGCGGTGACTGCTCTCAGCGCACTTGTAAGCAAGGTTTGTCTTGGTTCTCATATCCAAGTGCCTCTAATGTCGCGCACACTTCGATGGCCGAATGCTCTGACATGGGCATTTGTCATAGGGTGACAGGCCAATGCTTTTGCAATGATGGCTTTTACGGTGCTGCGTGTGAGTACATGGGGTGTGGAGGAGACGATCCTAAGTCATGTTCTAGCCACGGTTCTTGTTTGAGTCTGCGTAATCTTGGACTACTGCATGAAGATAGCGACGGAACGCCATCTCCTGTGACATATGGCTCAGATCCAAACTCTGCCAGTACTTGGGACGCCGCCAGAGTCATGGGATGCCATTGTGATGATGGTTGGGAGGGTCACTCTTGTCATTTGAGATCTTGCCCATCTGGCAAAAATGTATTGCATGAAGGAGACGAATCGTTGTACACATGTTCAGGCCATGGTATATGCGATTACGACTCGGGAAACTGTCAATGCTTTAGCGGGTGGGGCAGTTCCGATGGCAATGGCGAGCTTGGTCCATTGAGAGATTGTGGACATCGGCTTGCACTGAGAGGGTATCCATAAATAAACTTAGACTGTGCTCTATATTAAACTACAGTATTATTCTAGTCAGAAGAAGTAGTCCGAGTAGTGTGAATTCAGGATTGGGGACAGGTGCACGAGCTCCATTTGCAGCATCTCCTCTCTCAAGAGATGAATCTGCAGCCTTTTTGAACAAGGCAAAGCTTCTTGAGATATTGTTGCCATCTCCGTAGTCACCAGTTTGACTGAGAACTAGATTCTTTGGATGCACGGCGCCTAAGTAGACCTCGAAGGATGTCTTTGGTATATCATCATCATTGTCGTCAACAACAATTACGTTGTATCTTTGGCGATTAAACTCAGCGCCGAAAACTGGGACGACATATGTTCTGGTATGTATAAGTTGGCCACTACTCGAGAATCTCGATGAGTCAAAATTGAAGTCCAGAAATGGTCGAATTTCATACAGCATAAGAGCGTCATACTCCATGTTTTCTAATGCTACAAGTAAAAGTTTGCCAGGATCAGCACCCATACCCAAGGTAATCACAAGAGTGACATAGTCTGTGGGTTTGGCATTTGTATCTGGCGAGCTCACGTAGAAGGCTCGTCGTAGCGCATGAGGAGTCCATAATATGCCCGGTGTACTTCCAACTATGGACATTCCATTTGAGACTCCGTTCCTATCTGCGTAGTCTACACGAAAGTATCCCTCTCCAACACTGCAGCAAAAGCCATCGGCAAACTCATCAAGTACAGATAGCATGTAAAATCTACCAGACTGCAATGATACTGGCTCAGAAAATGAGTTATATGCATCCACTGTACTCTTTTCTTTGTAAGTACCAAAAGGTCTATATCTAATGTTTCTAAAGTCAGGCATCGACTCTAGAACCCAACCCGTCTCTGTTCTATAATCATCTAGTCTGAAACTTACCACAATATTTACTATTGGGTCATTTGCATCGCCTGGAGGCAATGGCTTCATTGGACATCCAAAATAAGCTGGTGGATTATCTGCAATCTCACAGACTGTTTGCTGGATCCAATCATAGTGAGGAGCAACTGAAGACAAAGGCGTGTGAGCTGGTGATCTTGATGACTGCATGTTCAATATATGACGCAACACATACCACGGGCATAGACGCCTGGAAATTCTTCGTCACCGCATTGTAATCCCCAGCTGACAATTCCCAGTTGAAGGTCTTGTTCGTAAGTTGATCCTAATCTAAATAATCCGCCTCCAGAATCTCCCTGTGGTGTTAAATGGCGAGGCATAACTTGAATTAGCTTGCAATGGGAAACAGATACCAAGTCACCAAGCTAAGACTTACCTGACATGCATCTTGTGAATTATCTCCCAAACCACACATCATATCACTGGTGATAGTACCATCATATTCAAAATAATTTTCAAAACTGCCAGTTCCAGACTGTATATTAGAATACCCTTTGGCATTGTCGCATAAATCATTTGGAACATACTCTACACTTGCTGATCTCAAAACCGTGGACATGATAGAATTTGCCTCACCAGGCATTGGATCTGTGTCACCAAATCCAATAACAACCATCTCTTCACCTTCTGTCGGCTGAGGATCTACGCTAGGGTTGTGTATTCTAACCGTGGGATTATCAGAAGCACCGTACAGTTTCACGAGCATCACGTCATGCTGCAATGCCGATCCACCATTGTTCACACCCACAGTCGTAGACGAGGGCCCAAATCCAGTAAACCCAGGATGTATAATGAGTTTTTCAAACAGCATATTGTCTACAGTGTAGCCTTCTCCACCGTAGTTCTCATCTAAATCATAGGCGCCCACATCAGCACCATCAAAAATTTGGGCGGGCGCATCACCAAAATTGACAGATGACGAAGATGAACTGGAGCTTCTTTCGTTATAACCGCAGTGACCGGCAGTTAAGACTACATCTGAGGTAATTAATGTCCCACCACACACTGGAGTGTCGACAACCTGTTCATTGTTTTCCGATTCAGAAGAATCGAGAACGCGCTCCGATTGAAGTGAGACCGCGTAGGGGAATCGACCAGGGGGTGCGGCTGAGCCACCGACTACTAGATTGCGTTTTCTGATATCACGTCTTGTATTTTTGCGATGCAAACATTCTTTTGACGGGGCGTCTTGGGCTGATTTGATGGAGGAGGCGATGGAATTTACATCGCGAACTACTTTGATGTTTTTGCATTGAATTTTGTGTATGAGAACGAGTATTAAGACGCCATGTAGCAAAGGCGATTGTCGCTTTGTAAGGTGCCCTCTATTCCTGATTGCTGTCATGGTTTTATTGCTCTCTGTTTTCGACCATTGGCCATTGGCCGAAGAAACAAGCGTTGAGTTGGCTGTCTTGGATTCTCTTGGATTGTGGTGAAAGTGAGGGCTGGACGGTTGAGTGCGTGTGAAAAGAGTGAAATGCGAAGGCCTTTGCGACTGTGGTAAGAGTCGAAGTGAGTAGAAAAGATATCCGTTGGAGTCTGCCAATCACCAACGGCCGCAAACAAAGCACCGACCGGACCAGCAGGGACCGGACCGGCTTCTGCAGCACGCGAGCACAACACCACCAACAACCTCCAAAGCTTGACAGCACCACAACAACACAACATCAAGCCTACGATAACTCCTACGATACCATTAGAGCCTCACTCTCTAGATAGATAGCGAGGTGCATCAAAACAACCAAGGATCTAGCTGAAGTACCGTTTAGTATCATCTTCATTGTCAGACAAGAGATAAGTATTATTTGCAAACACACCTCAATCTAAAATGAGCAGCGTTGTCAAGAGTCAACAGAAACATCTCGTGATCTTCATCAAGGTTCTTGTTGCGATAAGTATCCTATCGTCATCAACCAAGTTATCACGGCAGAGCACCGACCATACAACATCACGTTCGGCTCGTCAATTTTCGCTGGACAACTCGCGCTCGCATCGTAGAGATAGTCTGGACTTAGCCAGATCCTCAGTAACAGCAAAGCAATTAGATATCCCGATATTCCTAATGGATTCGTCAACGCATGAGATATCAGCCATGGAATGGATGTCACTAGCAAAGCAATGGAATAGAAATACACAATACGCAGATTTCATACAATCAAATGATAGCGTAGATGCAACAATACCATTCCCACCAAACAAGAGAGTACTAGTCTTTCATCATCTAATGCCCAAAACTGCATCATCCACACTTCGTCAATCCTGTCAGGATACCCAACTCGAAACATGTGGAATTGAACCCAAAGGCGGCAACAAACGACCCGATGGCTATATTTCTGTCAAACGACTCATGCAAGTAATGAATGAATGCCCAAAAACTCGACATTACTGCGTGAAATCTGATACACAACCCCTGATCAAGAACTATACAGAATTCCATCACACCAACTCTTTTCTTCACTTATTTCCCTTTCGTAATTATGAAGAATGGGTGCATTCTGCATTGAAACAAGTCTACTTTCGTGATGGAGAGAAGGGATGCCAAGAAGAAGATGCGTTACTCGATCAATGTCTGCCTCATCGGTACGAACTTGATTTCGACAGATATGGCAAAAGCTCTTTGAGTTATTTTTTAGGTTCGTTGAGGCATCTTCGAATGAAGAAGATGTTAGGCTTTGAAGATCACCATGTGGTGTTGATGTATGATTACCGATACTTGCACGAGACTTTGAAGAGTTTAAATGCTGAATATGATATACCGTTACTGCCTGGTACTGACGCTAAAAAGAATTCAGAGAGACCAGAGGGGACGTGTAAAGATGAAGGCATGATGATTAGGAAGTTTCATGACTGCTTCAGTGATGCTCTTGGTGATATTGAGTAAATGTTGAAGAAGGTTTGTATTGATGTGGTACAGTACTTTAAAAGAAATGAGTATATGTTGATCAGTTGGTACGAGTTATCCCTCTCATGCTGATGGATGCGGCCTAAATCCAATTTGATAAATAAGATCACGTACTTCTCCCTTGCTCTCCTCTGCTGAAGTGGATTGTCGACTAGTTGATGGTTCTTCAGCAGATGCATCCTTGATAACAGTTGATTGAGGACCTTGAGTTCCTTCACTAGCGACCTTTTGTACCTCATTCAAAACAACCTTCTCGTTCGATGGTTTGTCACTGTCCACATTCATAGGAATAGTCTTCTTAACCTTGCTACTGCCAAAGACCTGCTCCCTCAAATCCGGCCTAATAATCAAAGCAACTCCCATCATCAGTGTTGGAAAGATTACCACCATCGGGATGAATGGAGCCTCTTTCAACTTGTCTAGGACACCCTTTGATTTGATTGCATCTTTTGCCATGTGTGGCGCTTTTGGTATGTTTTTGATATTGATTGGTTTTTGGCCCGGGATGCCAGGACGCGTTGGTACAGGTTTGCCTTCAGCTGCTAGGCGTTTGGCTGCTCTCTTTTGTGCGGAGGTTGCAAATGATCTATTGGTACATAAAGCGAGTCTTTTGTGATATCTATTTCGCAGGAAGAGACTGGCGGCAGACGACATCATTGACGAAGCTTAGTGCAGCGACAGGTGGTGTTATTATTCAATTGATTAGTGCTACACTTATTGCAAGAGGAAGACGTGTGTTGATTGACAGCACATGCGACATCTCTCACGGTGCGATGCGGTGGGTGATGTGATGATGTGATGGGTGGGGTTGAGAAATGGCGGGAAGCCGCGAGCCCTCCTCCTCGCTCTCCCACTCCTCTCTCACACCATGAACACCAATACTCAAACCACAGGTGCCCCAGCCGGATCTGGCCTTCCAGTAATGCGCGGCGTCGAGTATCGCTGTGGTGACTGTGGAGCCCGCAACATGATAAAAGGAGGAGATCCTGTTCGGTGCCGTCAGTGCGGGTTTAGGATTTTGTACAAGACACGAACCAAGCGATGTGAGACTACTTTTTAATGGGCGTGTCTTGTTTTATGAAAGTTACTTTTTGTTTATGTCGGTTGCCTCGTGGCATGAGATCGCATAAGTTTAATGGTGGTATCATACTGTGTGATGTTATGACTGCATGCATGATTTTATCTCCGATGATGGGTTCTACATGAGATTTCCTAGTTCAGTTGAATATCATTTCTCTTTGGACTGTGATGAGAAATCGGTTTAATTATTGCGGAGGAGATAATATGCATTCATTCTGCGTTTGTTGACCCGTCAGAAGAAGTTGTTGGACAGCTGATGTTTGTCTGTACTCGCCCAATCAACTTTCAAGTCTAACATACACGTCTCAATTTTCCCTCCGACTACAGTAATACAATTTGAAGCACGTTAGGTCGCAGGGTCTGTCTTTTCGTCAGGCTTGGTTTATTTTCGAAAGAGGGATAAGACAATCGATTGCGGCTTGTGGAGGGGGTGCTGGTGAAGAGCGTTACCTATTTAATTCATAACCAACTGAGTTCATACAAAAAGCGAACATATAACGAACGGGTTAGCCAAATGCGCGTCAGTACTCATTTCAACAGAAAGTATGATTTATATTGGCTCACAAAGGATTATTAGGTTTCTACTTTCAATTCTTGACCTGGTCTGAAAATAGGTTGAAGCTCCTGCTGAAACTCTTGTACAATATCACTCTGCTCTCCAAAGCTTTCTACAAGCACCCCTCTCGCATCAATAGCAATTTGTCTTACATTCTCAATCAAGTTGACTGCAGATAGTCTATCTGTTCCACCTGCTGCTTCCAGTGTTCTGATTTGATTCACAGCATTTGCCAACGCTTCAATGAACTCAGTGTGAGACACTAATGGTTTTCCTGTGCCCCCAAGATCAATAGTCTTTCCATCGGGACTAGTAATCGTTGTAGCTTGCGGCCCCAAATAATGACTGAGCTGATTTGCTCGAATAGATGGCATATCAGTACGAAGCAACTTGTTCAACAATCCAACTCCAGGAGCTACATTCTTCTCAAGTTCCTCCTGACAACGGGTATAGATGTGTTGCAATATTTGAAGCCTATTAGCTCCCATTGGTTGACCTTCCTCTCCTTCAACTGGTTCTTGTCCTTCACCCTGTGCCAGTGTGGGTGTGGACATTGTATCTCCTCCCATCACTGCATCTTTCATATTCATACCCAGTACGCTGAAGAAACTCATGTCAAGCTTTCCATCTTTGGCAGCTTTGCCAATCATGCTATCCAGTTTGCGAATTTCACCACTCCTTAACAGTTCTGCCAATAGCTCCCGACCCGAACGCAGTTGTGTATCTAGCACATTTTGAAGTGCAGTTCCTAAAGCCACCATTTGTTTCTCAAACTCCTCACCGGCATTATCTTCCTTCCACTCGCCTTTATCCGCAGCCATTTGAAGTGCTACTACCAAGCGAGGGTGCATATTGTCCAAATCTGCAGTTATTGCAGTTTCCATAGCATCTTGATTTCCATTAGATGCCTTGTACAAAGTTTGCACCAAAGATTTGTCTTCGTCTGTTAGTTTTGGAATTTCTCGCTTCTGAGCTGCCTCCATTTCAAGTTCTGGGTTTGTTGCAACGTTGTCACTAGAGTCATCAGCGGATGCATGGAGACATTTATTGGCTTTTCTAAATCGATCCGCCGGTGCAGGTAAAGGCAAGCCATACAGATTCCCAACCGCACCACAAAGTTTTAAGGAAGATGTGAATGCATCAGTGCTTGATGCCAGCAACAGAGAGCTGTATGTGAAGATGCAACGGTTTAAGAAGCGCATGATGCTGGCAGGGAGAAATAGGGAGGATGGGAGATGGGATGAGGGATGAGGCTGAGAGCGCTGAAAGAGGAGGAGAGAGGAGAGAGGAGGCAGGGCAGAAAAAAAGAGAGGCGTTTTACCTTTAGTAGTGTTAATTTTTCAAAGCAATCTCTTACTATTTATCATTGTATCTTAAAACGATATTTGGCAGTGATTGGTAAGTAAGTAGGTGCTCAGTTTCTCCCACTCTTGTCATCTTCATTTCTCCAGCGCCAGATATCGCAGCAGCAATGGTTGCTCCAACAGCTTTGTTGGCAGCGGCTCTGTCGATCATATCGATGTTTTCAAGTACATTGTCATTTGCACCACAGCACGTCAATATAATGGTCAAACGACACGCATCAAAGAGATCACCGCATTTTTTGCAATCAGTACCTTCGCTCATAGTATTCGACCTGGACAATACTCTTTGGACCCCTGAGTTATACCAGTTACGAACTATAGCTCAACAGAACAAAGACCCAGTCGCACACAAAGATGTAAAGCTATTCGATGGAGCTCATAAAATCATACAACAAATCAAGTCAGATCGAGATAGTAAATTTGCCAACACGAAATTCGCAGTAGCCTCTCGTACCAAGTCCGTCGATTGGGCGCATTCATTGCTGACTCAATTTGAGTTGCGAGATATCTTTGATTATATTGAGATTCTCCCGGGCAATAAAGAGCAGCACTTCAAGAACTTGCGCAGAGACAGTGGAATTGAATTTAGTGAGATGTTGTTCTTCGATGATGCCAGAGATGGCAAGTTTGGTAACTGCGAACCAGTAGCATCTCTTGGAGTTTTATCTGTTCATACTCCCAATGGAATTTATGAAGAATCCCTCTTTCTTAATGCACTTGATCACTACAGAGAATGGTCAACTCATCGTTCTCCTGGTACAATTATCGAGTGGGACAATTCAATTACAGTTGGACAGACTGTGAATGTGAACCAGCGTCACAAAGGCAATGTTAAATTTGTCAATAGAGAGAAAAGATTCGGATTCATCCAGCATGAAGAACGTGGTAAGAAGGACACATTCTTCCACTTCAATGACCTGCCCAGTGGTGCAGTTGTCGAAGAGGGTGATGAGCTCGAATTCACTATTGCGCCGGCTAGAAATGGCAAATTATCAGCCTCAAACATTGAGGTTAAGGGCCAGAGTCAGAGCACAAGTGATTCCGATCTTGTGGAAATGAGAACATTCAGCATGAACTTGCCATTTGCCGCATTGCTTGCAAATGGCTACAAAACAATAGAGACACGAAATGGTACGATGTTTACACCATACCCTGAAGGTACTAAAATGCTCTTACATGTTGGCCAACGAATCTATCCGGATGGTGATAGACATATCGAAGTGATGAAGAGTGGAGGCTTGAATGATGAAGAAATAACGAGCCTGAAGTCATTACCGCGAGGATTCACCAAAGGTATGGCTGTCGCTATCGTAGAGCTTGGTGAGACATATGAAACGACCCTGGCTCAAAGATGTGAACCTGATTACCAAAGATCTGTCGCTGCATTTGGACAAGATAGTGGAATGCGGGCAACTGAAATCAAACGAGTTGAATATCTAAAGCAAGGAGTGAAGGTTTCCGGCCAAGGAGGCGTTTTTAAGGTCAAAGTTGAAAGAAGTGTGATTCCTGATGGGTGGTTGGAGGCTAGCTCGTCTTCAAACAATGATAAGGGCTACTATTACTCTGCAACGTTTTAGAGTTGTATTACATGTCAGGTAGGCTTGATCACACGGGACTAGTGAGTCCTTTTTCATTTTGGCGC
>JALLPI010000155.1:0-28913 GCA_036939935.1 Cyclotella atomus | reverse complement strand
TATGTAGTTCTATTATTATTTTTTCTACCTTGTCCTCCTATTTCCCTTAACTTCAATGTGATGTGAGATTTTGTTACTCTCATGAAGTGTCGATGTCTGAGATTCAGTAACCTCGTCTCGAGCAACCAGCTCTTTTGTCATCTCTCACACACTCTTCAACATCCATGGGGTTTGCAGTTCGTTAACCTCATGCAGAGTTGAAATTGTTAATTAGTGAGCCGCATGCAATGTAATGAAGTGATTATTGATTGAGCTGCATGCAGAGTAAATAGTTTTGACATCCTAACTTCAGTGAATACAAAATGAATATGCTATGTCCCAAAATCCTTGTTAATACAACTTCTAATCAATCATGATATAATAGCCATCTATCAAGTACAACAATTTTGTGATGTGCAATTCAAAGATTCCACTTGCTGGGGATCATTCAACGGCATTCAGCCGATGAATTGTTATGCGTCACACCTAATGGTAAATCAGTCCGATAAAACCTCGCAACAACACTTCATAATGATAGTAAAATAATACTTCAACTGCCTTAAACGAGTGGCATCCGATCCAAGTACAAGTGTTCCACCCTCAAAACCATATCACAGTCTCTTCAGACTCTTCTTCTTGTTCATCTTCTTCTCCAGACTCTTGCTAACGCCCCCACTCTTGACAATGTTACTCCTACTCCCGTTCTTCCCCAACGCATTCGAAACCACTCCTGCAGGCATCTTTCCATCCTCTTCATCCTTCTCTTCATTATTCTCCTGCCCCTCTTCATTGGAATCATCTACGGGAGTACTCCATCCCTTTAATCCATGAACACCCGCCAACAACTTGGCTCGTCGGGCATATTCGTCGTAACTCTCCATGAAATTCTTACCAGCCTCGTCATTTAGACTACTCTCTGGAAAAGGTACGATGAGCAGACATCGTATCACGGTCAATACGTGTGATAGCGAGGTGGTGGGAGTCCAATCTTTTTTAAGCGTGTTGACGCAAATCGCACCCGTTTGTGGGTCCACGTTCGGATGATAGATTTTGGTCAGAAAGTAGCCTCGAGGCGGTGTGTTGGGAAAATCAGTCGAGATGACTAGTTTGAGTTGGAAGTAGTGGGCGTGGTAGGGTGTTTGTTCGGGTCCTTCGATTTCAGCCTGTTGGTTTAGGTCAAATGTCAAATCAGGCAAGTGGGTTAGTCGTGTAGGTCTTCCATCGATTCGATAACTCGAATCTGACAATCAAACAGAGCGATCAATATGACAAAAGATCATCTGAATAGCCACAGAGGCGCAGCAGACACAACTCGGGTCGCGGATCCATTCCAAAACACAAGTGAAACATGATTGAATCATGCATCAATCAGCATCTTCAATCCTACCCACTCCCAACAGCACAGCCAATTCATTCCAGACTCACCAGAATCTCACTCAAACTATTAGGCATACCCGTCTCCCCATCGAGCACCAACCTCACTCCCTCGGGTGGACTCTTGACCAAATCCCGCACATCCCTCGCCACACGTGCCAATGTTCGCGGTGGCAAATTTTCCGAATTGCCGTTGTTGCCGTACGATGCGGATCGTGCCGCCGTGGGGATTAGGGAAGTGGGTAGGAGGGAGGAGGTGGATGTTGCGTGGGATGGTTTGGAGGATTGCATGGTTGCTGTTGGAGGAGCGTGGCGGTGGAGGTTTTAAGAATGAGAGAACCGTCGAATGTGATGGATTTTGAGAGTTGGAGGGAGAGGAGGCGATGGGAGGCAAATAATCCTCGGGTTCCGTGTCGCACCTTCTTTTGATGCCAAAGTACACAATTCAATTATATGGTCCTTCTTGCGAAGTGTCGAGTTTTCGTCGCATCAAGACCGTTGCCTCCAATCTCCAATCTCCAATCTCCAATCTGCCCACGAAGTTCGCGGTTTAAGTTTTATTTTTAAATTAAGAAACGTATTTTATGTTTGTTTTTAAATTCACGCACCACCACAAACAGAACGTGAACAACCATGGCGTCCATCGTCCCCTCCTCTCTAATCGCCACAGCCAAGTCATCGGGACGCTGTGCTCCCTCTCTATTATCCGAAGATCGAATTATCGACGGGGGTGTGTTTGAATCGACTCTGTTGAGGTGTTTGGATGGAGGTGAGAATTTGAAACGCGTCGGAGGTTGAGTCGTTGGGTCGTCTTGGATTTGTTTGTGGGGAGACGTGGATGGGCTCTCTCTAGTGGCTCGTGATGAAGTCTGGAGATTAATAATATACGGGGGGATAGTCTGACATTTTTAGACGCCCTTGCAAGCCCTTGATGAGCTTTTCTTGTTGCCGTGTTTATTCCTGCTGGTTTTCCCTGAAACATCATAAGAAGAAGAGGAAGTAAAGCTTCGCTCTCGCCCCCCTGCTCTCTCCCCCGCCCTTACCCTAATGCAATGTCTACTTTTTCCACATGATACTTATCATCTGACTCACGTTCTTCATCTTGTTTATTTTTGAAACGCAGGGCTGACTTTGAGCTCCGATCCCTCCATCACACAGGTCTTCTCAAGTGCATTAAAGGTGAGTAATTGAAATTGTCCTGCCTGGGCTGACTAATTTCTGTGGTTGAATTGAAAGAGTTTGTGTGTTGAGTCGGATGGGGGGAGGGGGGTTACATTTGTTATCCGTGAAGGAAGGAGGTCTCTTCATGAGACATCAGACATCAATCCCATGAGGAAAATAGTGCCATCAGGACGCTAGAGGCGAGGGGGGAGAAGCGGGAGCAAGCTTCTACACACAAAAGGTGCTAGCCTTGCGATCTATGTATCACACACCGCTCTAGACAGAATTCTGAAATCCTTCGCAGGGAGGGCGGGCAAACTGCTACTACGAGAAGTGCCATCATCGCGATCTATCACACACCGATAGAAAGCATGAGAAGTGCCCACCTGCCACCAAATCTGAGACTACGAGGGTCCTTATCTCACACCGCGAGAAAGCATTCAGGAGTGTCCACCAAATTCGAGACCACAGGGTTCCGTACACTGTCAGAGAAGACTTCAGTACCCCACAAGGTCTGAACCATCAAGCCAATCTCCCAATTTCTCGCCCATAAGTACCTTCGTTACTGGTCACTGATCACTTGTTGAGCAAATTAAAAAGCGGGGGTTTTCTTTCGAGACGATTCAGTGTTCATTGCTGCTACAGACCACATTGGCTATGACTCCGAACTACTTCGGATACGATACAATTGCAACCTAAGCTTATGAACTTTCAGCATGGCACTATGCTAGCTAGATTTAGTACAATTGAGCCTAGATCCTATCAGATTGGTACTTGATTGAAAGCGAACTTTAATCGCATGCAACTTTTTCAAAGCTATAGTTAGCTAGATACTGTACCTGAAGCTTTTAATGATCATCTCTTGGTCGTTGAGTGGTTCCTAAGCTTCCTATGAGTAGATGTTGCCGGGTCTCTATAAGTTACGACTTGCTCTTGTGCGGCCTTCAACAAGATTCACACTTTGTGCTGCTCGCACTTACCAATGACAGTATGTGCAATACGTCTCTGGAAGTCATCTACGAACTTGTGCTCAAGGATTGACATTCGTAGACGACTTCAACCACGGACCCGTTTGATGTTCTATCGGTGGGTTGTTTTGGGGTAACTTGCCAAACTAATCCAATGAGACAGAAATTATGTCGATTTCATGTAGGCGACAGTATTTTACCCGAAACTGCAATGGACATGAAACTTTGTCACACTTTTTGAGATGCTTTGTTTACGCCTGCTTGCATCGTTGACTGCTGCTTGGAGAGTTTTTGTATTTGAGGTTTCGATAGCACCACGCTTACCCTTTGTTTATGCAATTCTATATAGCTTGCCGAAACTTCAGCATTGGCTGACTCTCCTACGAAATCTAGTGTTCTTGAACAACGCAGATGTCTCCTATTGGCAGCGACAGGATCTACTGCTGAAGTCCTTCCCCGTAGTCCTACTCTCAAAGCTATTCTCGAGGCTGGGTTTTTGGTGCAAGTGAAAACATGGTTGGATGATATTTTGTCAGGCAGTATTGGTGAGTGGCAAAGTAGAATGTTAGACGATCTATAACACTTTTCTAACACATGTTTCTTCTGAGCAGGTGGAATGGATCTTTTGCTTCACCTTTTGACCAGTATTGCGCCACTGCCCGTTACCAAAGAAATGGTAACCACCTGTCGTCTTGGCAAAGCAGTTGTCGCTGTGCAGAAGCATAGCATTTGTGTTGGAACCCCTAACGAAAAGGCCATCACAACTCGAGTTCAGAATGTGAAAACAAAGTGGAGTGAAGCTGTTAAAGCTCTCAAGAATGTGAGTGATTTTTTACAGGTATTGTCCGATCAGATGTTTATGTCACCTAATAAGTTGTGTTCACATCCATGCAGAGTACCAATGCTCCGGCGAAGCGCCCGAGTGTGGAAGAAGTAGTACCTGTTGCGAAAAAGGTCAAACGAGAAGCTCCAACAGCCAAACCTGCACTTTCAAATTTGTTGAAGAAAGTTCAGCACACGAATGATAAGGTGGCCTTCTCGACTGATAGTCGGGTAAAGGAACCGGAGACTGCACCTAAGGAAGAAGTTAAGGCTGTAGCCGTCCAGGATACATCAAACGAATCTCTAGGTATGAGTCATTTTGTCAGCATTGTTCATTTAATCACCAAATATGGTATTGTCTTATGCCATCTTGTACTTATAGCTTTGCAGAAGAAACAGAGAAAGATACGCTGGGCTGATAGCACTGGTGATAACTTGGCTGTCTCACAGGCGAAGGCTGAAGTAAAAGCAGCAGAGCCGGCTGCGGCGAAGCCTAGAGAAGGGCGGGTAAACCGTTGGGCTAAGAAGAAGGATTACAATGCTAACGACAAAGAATTGTTGATGCACGCAAGAAAAACTAGCCAATCGGAAGATGATAAGGAAGATGCGCTAAACGCTATGGCAATGATGGCTGCAGGTTGGAGCATGCCCCAGCCTCTAGAAGACAAAGTAAACCCACCTATTCAGGTGTCGTCGAAAGAACTCTCTGTTCAGGCAATTCGTATGAGTACGGTTCCTGCTGTCAATTATCCTTCAGAAAATGTCACCCCAATCGATCCTGATTTGATCAGTCAAGCAGAGAAGGCGCTAGAAATACTCAATATGAAACCACCAAATGATATTCCCTTTTTCTCCCCACCCCCAGCCGCTCCAGCACCGGCATTTCCAGCACCTCTTGCGATGAGCGTTACCACAGGGGCTACATTTGAGCAAGTCTTGGCCCTGGGTCTTCCAATGTGTCTTGTGGGATCGAATTTGCAAGCTCTTCAGACTCTTGCCGCTGCTCCGAGTTTGTTAACTACATTTAGAGATGCTAGTGGAAATTTCGATCAAAATGGTCTTATCAATCTTGTTAGTACTTTGACTATGCAGTTGGCACCAACTCAAACAACTCAATATGGAATGCAAAGTGTCCAACAAATGTACCAGCCTCCTCCTCTAGCCCAGCCTGGACTCTTTACTGTACCTGGGCTAACAGCACAGCCAGCAGAACTGCAGCCAGCGGTGAGCCGTGGCTACAGAGGTGATCAAAATCTTGGTGAGGCAAATCTTCATCTAAGTGGCTATGGGCCGACTACAACAACAGAAGAGATTGTCGCATTGTTCGCCCCATATGTCCACGTCACCGAAGTGGTTCCTAAGGGTAACTTCTCTTTTGTGAACACCCGCGATCCTGAAGGAGCAAAGCGCGCCAGAGAGGCACTAAATGGCTCTCTGCTGGGCGGTATGCCTTGCCGCATCAATATGGCAACGAGGAAGATTAAAACTCCTGAACAAATTGGCACAGCAGTAACACCTGCAGTTCCAGGCGATCTGTCATCTCTGCCACGGAACAGTTTAGGTCAAGTCGACTATGCCTCAGTGAAAGATGACAGGGGCAACCCAGCCACCAGAAATCTCTTCATTGCTGGCTACGGGCCTGGTACAACTGAGGAGCAACTTCGCACCCTTGTGGCACAATACGCAACTGTTGTGTCCGTGGCGCTCAAGACTACATTTGCTTTTGTAAATACAACTGATAGGGATGCAGCTGTCATTGCGAGACAATCTCTAGGTGGAACATTGCTAAATGGTGGTCCTTTGAGAATCAACTTTGCCAAAGAGTCTGGGCGCTTGGGCACTAGCTTTGGAACTGATGGAGTGTATGGTCCTGCTGGTGTATCAGCAGCTACCGCATCGAGCTTAACAAGTTATGGACGATACTAATAAGCAATCAACACTGTTACTAAGAATCATAACAACTACCAACTGACATTATAGGGATATGAAGTATTATGTTTTCAGCTTACTTTTGGGGGCAAAGAATGAGATTTGGATATCAAAGAACACTGGCATGGTTATAGTATGGTATCGTACCAGAGATTGTATGATCAATGAAATGAAAATACGAATAACATAACCATAGCAACCTTGTGCTAATTTTAGTGAAATGTTTAGTGTGGCTCACATTCCATACATTGAGTTGATATCAAAATCATTGGGCGGTGGCTTCATCGGCACGTAATTTCCTTCGCCAGAGCAATAACCCAAGAAATATTGGCTTTCGAAGGCCCCATTTCTTTCGGCAAGTTTTGCCTTGCCACCTGAAGAAGTTAGAAGTTCATCTTCAAATTCTTTCCTCAATTCAAACCATTCTCGAACTAAATCCATGCACATTGTAACATTTACCAAATTCTCTAACCGATACTTTTGTCTCTTGTCTCTTGGGTTTCGAGGATAAGCCATTTTGCACTCCCAAGGTTTCTTGCATGCCGTGTAATGAACTGTCTTGACAAACTCAATTGGGGTGTTCCTGCAATCTTCACAAAGTGTATTGGACGCATAATCTGGCTGTCCGTCAGCTAGAGTCGTTCTCGGAAAATCTCGACATTGCAAATGGTGTTCCATGTGTTCAGGCCCTCTCCATATCACATCGGCCCCAACTTGATTCCATCTACAGACGTTCAATTCCACTGCAGTATTGGGCCGCAAGATATCGTAATAGTAAGCCACTACTCCCTGGTAGGCCATTGCGCCTTGAAAACCTCCATAGCCTAAACCTGACCATCCACTTCCGTCACCCCGAGCGGGATTGTGAGTATAGTTCCCTTCCTTGATGAATTCAATATACTTATCAAACACAGCCTTATCAGGCCTAGCCACTAAAAATCCACCCTGAACAGCAGTCACTTTTTCCCACGGTTTGGCGCTGGTGATATCTCTTGTCACAAATGCATCAACGGTTTCCGGCCATGGATCTTCTGGATGTTGTTTTTCAATACGATTTCTTGCTGCTTGGCCTATTGGATGAGTAGAAGGATACAACATTGCATCATATAGATCATCTAGAGGTTGGAGAACAGCCACATCCATATCCCAGTGCACTACGATTGGATGTTTTGTAATATGATATGCTGATTGATACAAATGTTTAAGTCCTTGAGCTAATGTAGACTCTTTAGAGTGGTACAAAATGTAAGCATCTCACACTCACCGTACAGTTTGATGAACTCAGCCGAACCACAACAGTTTTCTCCTTCAATGTGATTCCTTAGCCATTCGCCCTTGATATCTTCTTTCTTGACTGGATGATCTTTAACCAATAACCTATACCCCAATTTTATTAGCGGAGCTGAGTGTGGCGCACATGATGGATGCACTATTGCATACATTTGATACGAGTAGCGTGATCGGTTTCCTTCGTTGCGTTTGGCGTGTATGGAGTTTTTGTGGATCGAATGCCGCAGTACTGCGGCTGCGTCTAGAAATCCAGTTACCGAGGCCGATTTTGAGCATTTGATTAAGGAGATTGCGTGAGCTATTACCACTGGCTCTTTAGAATCGACCACAGTCACTTGCTGATTACTCTTGCTTAGAGATTGTGGTGTGATCAAGTCAACTTCTGGCTGCCCGGCCATTTTGATCGATCCCATGATGGTTTGTATCGAAATGGCACATATTAAAATGGTTACAAAGAGGAACACGACAATAATTTGAGATAGAGGCAGCTTCCGACGGCGTGTAGCGGATTGACTGGTTGCTATTACGGTGACGGGATGACCTCTTCGTGGATTTGCCATGTTGTCTCGGGGTCTATGTTGGTCTTCGTCGTGATCCAACAGTAATACAAAGGTAATCGTATTTAAAGTCAGGTGGCACCTGCCTACGACAAATAATGTTTGATAAAAGAAAGAAACAGCTTTGGAGAGAGACTTTTAGGTGTGCTTCTTGCAAAACAACAACAATCCTCTTGCATCCTCAATCACTCGTTGCCTCTCTGGTGACATGCCTTCCAAAGTGTCAAGACTACCCTCAGTGAACTCATCAATCATTTCCAATACGGCAACTGCACGATGAAAATCATCTTGGTAAGACAAGTACAAGCCAAAGTTGAGACATGCACGTTCAAAGTCTGATGTCACATCGCAACCTAATCGAGAGCAGATGGAGTTAATAGCTACTGCCTTTTGGTACGCTGAATTGATCTTTTGATGCATGTATACTTTGTCATTTTGACTCGAGACATGGTTAGATTGTAGTTTCTTTTCCCATGCTAGTCCAATGTTGTTATAGAGTCTTGCGTCACATGGCGTATGTTTTGTTGCTTCTTCAAAACAGGCGATTGCCAGATCTAAGATTTCAACATCAAATGTTCGGGAAAGAGAGTCATTGTTGTAGTTTGTATATTCGGCCAGTGTCATTCCTAGATAATGCCACGCTTCTCCATCATATGGAACTGCATCAATGGCAAGCCTAAGATGTTGTATTCTACAGAGCCATTCATCAAGTAAGTTGTCACTTGATGCAAAACACTTCTGGCAATATGGGCGCGCAGTCGTCTTCAATCTGGATGCGCGTTCCCATCTTGGTGCACTTTGAGGTTGGTTTGATCCTATGTTAGCAGTTTCAGCGGCTGCGATGAACATCACTAGAATGTCGCGCACTCCTTCAAATGTAGCGGCACCAGCATGGCGGTCTGAGCTATAATGAGCCAATGAATGACCTGCTCCTAGCGGCTTTATTGCACTGAAAGTGTCTGGAACATACTCCAATAAATCAGTAGTCTCGTCCCATATTGAAGCTGATATCAGTTGTTGCTCAAAGAAAGTACCACCACCTTGAAATTCAGAAGGATCGTTCAACATTATATTCACTGACACGTAACCAAGATCTCTATGCAATGGCTGCCCAGCACCTACACGCTGCTTTCTCAGTCCAATAGTGTTGTCATGGTTATTGTTGTTAGCTTCGGTAGCATTGTATCGAATAAGTAACGAATCATAAACGTACAAACCCAGTTCATCTAGGTTTGCATCCTTTTCTTTTGAAAGAAAGGCCTCTCTTATCCAAGGGTATATCCGATGCAAAAGTAAATCATCAACCAATTCAGATAGACCGGTATTCCCCATCTGCTCCCTGCTAAAAGTCACAATATCTGAAAGATGTGCTTCACTGTTTCCTCTACGTTGGTAGGTGAATCTACTCGATGAACTCTCGGATTGATTACTCCAGTAGGCCTCTGTTGCAAGCTTCAATAGCTGCATTTCGTATTCATACAAAATTGGAGATGATGCTTTGGTGCGTATTGCAATACGAGCCAAATCCTGATTATTTGCTCTCGCATCTTCTACTGTAATTGGTTCATATTCGATAGTACGATGCATCATCTTACTGCATGCATCAACGAGAGGTTTCTCGAATGGCAATGGTGACCTTTGTGCCCATAATAAATCTTTCTTGTGTGCTTGATCAACTTCAGCATTTATGGGGTGATTCCATCTGGACTCTTGCAAAATGTGGTCCATGCGCCAAAACAGCTGAGAATACGAAGTTTCTTCTAATGTTGCGGCGCTTTCATTGACACCAATTGAATGACCGTCCGCGGCGGTATATGCATTGCGTTGATGCGTGAAGTGTCTTTGTTTTGGCTTTGGCACATGAAACGAGTAGCTGAGGTGACAGCACAAGAGTATCTGAATAGAAACTGTTCTGGCTTGTATCATGAGTGTTTTCTTTTTGGAAATGCAGTCCTCCTTCTTTTCCACTTCCACCATCGTCGATTTGAGAATGCAAGTCAGGATGTTGGTGGACTATGGTGGATTTGGACTCTTGAACAGAGGAATAAGTATCACAAAATTTGGCGCCATGAAACCTACTCGAGAAAGACTCAGAAGCTGGATCGATCGATAGTTCACAGACAACTCAACGCTAAGTCACTCTCAGCCTCCTCTGCCTGTTTGTCTTCTTGCATCGCCTGCATCCGATCCGCATCCACGATATCCTCTCATTATATGCTTGACAGTGGAGTAGGTATGCAGCTCAGAAGCGGCAAGCGTATTCAATCGAGCTTCAGGCCGTTCCTGATCCTCAGGCTCGTGCAGCTAATCGTCTTCGGCATCTGTTTATACATTATTTTCGCTGTTAACCAATGCGATGACGTTACGCCACTACCTGGTGGACCTTCATCTCTCAAGGCACAAACTCGTGCTGCTCATCAAAATGACAACAGCTTAGAAATGTCATCAAAAAGGAGATCACGCGCACTATCAGATGCGGCAAATACTCTCCGATGTTTCACCATGCCCGGCTGCTACCCATCGATACGCTGCGCTGACGGTGCCGAACCGTTGCAGATTCCCGTTTACAGATCATGGGAACAGCAAGCATTTTGCACTGGTGATTTGGCTGCAGAGAAATTATCCAAGTGCTTAGTGTATTCGTTTGGAATCAATGATAATACCGAATGGGAAACGAAAATTGCAAAAGAGTTTGGATGTGAAGTGTTTGCATTTGATCCCACGTCCAAATTCAAGCAAGATGTGGCTCCAGGTGTTACGTTCCATCAGTTGGGATTGCATGGAGCTGGGGTTGATGTCAGCAAAACACATTCTGAGAGTTATGATGCATTAGACCCTACAAAGATGAAATCATTGGGAGAAATAATCAAGCTCATGGGACATGAAGGGAGAAAGATTGACATCTTGCGACTAGACTGCGAAGGATGCGAACACGGAGTGCTGAAAGAAATGGCATGTTCTGGTGAAAGCAAGTTTGTTCAGCAACTTATGGTGGAATTCCATTTCCAAAAGAACCTAGGTTTGGCCACAGAGGATGATGTTTTGGTAGCTGCAGATGCAATTACATGCTTGGAAAGTGAACGGTGGGCGATTGCATCCATGGAGATATCAGGATGTGGCCCGAAGGATGCGGCATACACTCAATCGGCACTCAAATTCGTCAAGGCTCCTTATTTTTTGGCGTACATTACATTAAAGAAACTTCCAGATAATGCTCGATGGAGCTGGGATCTTTATGGAGATTATATCGTCGAAGAGGCCCAGCAACATGACTTTTTCGCATCGAACTATGGGAAACATGGTGCCGACGTTTCGAAATGGCCAGAAGATATGCGAAGTAAGTACGACGAATTGGGTAAGGGGAAAGAAAAAATCATGAATGTGTACAAGCCTATGTTTGGTGAGATTACTACGCCCAAGTTCAGCAAATATGGAGTGTATCAATTGAGGGAAGGCTAGTTGATGGGGCGCTTGGAAATAGTGACGAAATGACGGGATTGCCATAATGCTGCAATGACCATATCTGCATCATTTCTTGCCCAGTAAGTTCTGAGCCCTGAAAACTGCCACCAGGTGAAGACCTAGTGGAGTTCAATATTATTAATAAAACGTTGGTACCTTGTTTAACAACTTTACTATTTACTTATGCAATAGATCATTGTTCACTTTGCACCAACCAGTGATTTGCTCAGAATCTCGTAATCGAAATTTTCATTCTCCTCGCCTTCAAAATTACTGGGGCTGCACTCATCAATTTCATACTTCATCTTATTCAGATAGAATCCCATAGCTTTTGTATTGATCTTAAATACCGTCAACATAACTTTGTGCATATGAGATTTCAAGGCAAGCAACTCGACGACATTCATGAGATGTTTGCCTAACCCAGCTTTTTGGTGTGTTGATTGTATTTGCAGTTCGTATAGATATGATACTGGAACTTTTGGATCGTCTTCGTCATCTTCCTCGTAGCGAAAATGGGCAAAGCCGAGTACTTGTGAACTGGATTCGGTGCCTGTAGGTAAATCATCTGCATCGTCATTATCAGAAAGTACTAACAAAAATCTAGCATCATCGTGTGTCAGTTCTTTGCGCTTCTCCTCCAAGTCCAATCCCCAACTACTCGATTGGTACATGTTTCCCATATTTTCTTCAAATAGCTGTAGACATTGATCCAGTAGATTCGGATGCAAAGGAGATGCAAAATGCTGAATTCTCGCAGATGTAATTTGTTTCCTGTCCTCGTCTAGCTCTGAAGGACTCGGCGCTGCAGGGATGTCGAGTTTCAGAAACGCCGGGGGCAATGACACAAAATGATTTTGGTGTTTTGCCGCATCGGTGGCTTGTTTGATCTGCTTCAATTTCATACCTAATGAGAGATAATGAATCGCCTTATTGCTGTGTATTCAGAGGCCTGGTTGCGGCAAGGATGGCTATGCTGCTCTGGTAGGTGCCGCTGGGGTGCCGCTGTGGGAGAGAGAGGAGAAGAGGGGAGTTGCTTGGCTTGGGGCTTGGGCTCTCTACGATAGGACTCTCTAGAGAGGTGAGCACGAAGAGGCACGAAGTTCGTACCCTTCTCCCTCTCCTCTTTTCTCTTGTATCCTTCCTTTTCGCTCTTGAGAGAAAGTCATATTCCATATCGTTCAACGTTACATGGCCACGATTAATAACTGCTTCCCGAACTTGCGCTCTCCCGAGCCAGTTCACGGTGACGAGCGTGCTTTCCGTGATTATTCGAAGCATACGAACATCCGATTCAAGTTATTGAGCTCGGTTCGTCTAAAACAGGTATGGTAAAACCATGGGAACACGAGCCGCTTCTCTTGCCATCACACCATGCATTGTTTGTGCTCCAAGTCTTCGTCGCATCCTCTTTGATGAGATGTTGTGATGCGATGGTAGCAAATCACTACCTACTTTGATGTTTGAGACTTACAGCGAACCATTCATAACCGCAACGATGAGCACCAATAATCGAAAGAAGCGCTCTAATGCAAACCGGCCGGTACCATCTAGATCAAGCAAACAGATACCCAAGCCCAAATCTGCCTCCAGTTATTTCTTTACAAATGCTTTGTAGAACGTATACTAGGCATGAATGCTAAAGAACTCCAAGGCATCAATGGTGGAGAGGATCGCACGATGTACATAGGCAACGATACATTTGATGATATGAGCAAGGAAATCAGTAGACAATGGCAAGAAGCTGATGAAACTACTAAAGGTATATCATCCGCAGCTTTATGAGAGATTTGGTCTGTACCGAGTACTGACATACTAACATTGTTTTGCACTTCTCTTCTTGCCACAACTGTTTAGACATCTTTCAGGAAATAGCAAAGAAGGATGGCGATCGGTATCAAGGTAAGTTAAAATTCGTTGTGCTTCCAAGATAAGCACGTGGAACTCCTACATTTCATTGACTATCAGGCTTTGTATGATTCGTACAAATCGTTTACGAAGAATATCAAGGTAGATCTAGGTGTAGGTGTCGCTGCACTACACCATGGTGCAAGCACCAAGCATGCATCTCACCAAGACGCTGGTGCCAACCAAGCTTTCTCATTGTCGATGAACAGTAATAAGGTATATAAGAATCCAGACGGCATTGCGACTGCGACGATCGATCATGTTAAACAAGGCAGAAAAGTGAATTCAGATATCAATCGAGCTATAGGTACCGAATATTCTCATCACAGCAAACCCTTTCGACAAGTCAAAGAGGTCGATACTCCCAACAAGGAGATCATTTCTATGGCAATATCTGAGTGGGGTCTTCGTCCACGTGTATCGCATTTGAAGTCCGATGATACAACCGATAACAGTTCCATTGATTGCCCGCTCACGAGACAGCCGAACAAAGAAAAAGCAAACATCATCGATCTGCACCAACTGTGTTCAGGTTTTGATTGGAGCTGAACTATCTGTACTTATATGCACATTCTAGTACAAGAGTAGTACTTTTAATGATATTATGTAAATAGAAGAAGTTAGTGCAATGCTAAACCTATGACTTTTTCATTGCCGATCCGTGTTCTAACTAATGAGTTTGATTACAGCAGCTGATACTATCAGTTCTTATTTGTACATTGATTTCTCTAGTATCACAATTAGCAGTGAACCCTCACGTTCTTGACTCCAAGTGTCAACTTATTTATTCTTGCCAACAGCTCTTGCTTCTTGCTAAATATACAAGAGTGTCTAACCCAAGGATGCATCAATGCCTCCTCTGCGGTAAAGCGCTTCCTGGGGTCCTTTCGGAGTAAACACTTGATGAAGTCCTTGCATTCATCACTAACATCGCTCCATCCTTTTGATGGGAATGAGAATGATCCCTTCTTGATGGCTTCGAAGATTTCAGGGTCTGTGTCACCATTGAATGGTGGGTAGCCACAGACCAAAATGTAGGCGACCACTCCTACAGACCAGACGTCGCATGATTTATCGTACTTGCCCTTTAAGAGCTCAGGAGACTATAATAAAAGGTAGGAAAAGCTTGGTCAGTAAACTGTAATCATGAATGCTATATGATAAAAGTATACAATTACTTACCATGTAATATGCAGTGCCTACAGGGTTGGTCATGAGTGCCTGACCTCTTTGATGTCTTCTTGAGAGGCCAAAGTCGATTAGCTTGATGGCGCTGTCTTCGTCATTGGACTCAAATAGAATGTTTTCTGGCTTGATATCGCGATGTACAATCTCATTGGCGTGGAGATAAGCCACAGCCTCGAGGATGGACTTGATGATACGCGCTGACTTGACTTCAGAGAAGCAGCCATCCTTGGTTGTATTCTCAATAATTTTATCAAACAACTCTCCGCCAGTGTACTTGTCAGTGACAATGTGAACGTGTTCTTCATCTTCATAGCAGTCTACCATGTTGATGATGTTATCATGGTTCATCTTGGATAGCAGGTAGACTTCGCGCTGGAGATGGTCTAATCTACCGATCTTGCTCTTCTCGATGGACTTGACGGCGTACCACTTGCGATCTACACGGTTGACACATTCGCGAACACTTCCATAGTGGCCGCTGCCGAGTACTCGTGGTAAGATGTGATAGTCGTCACTGATGTTGGAGCGAATTCCAAGTACTGGACACTGGTCTTCTTCGTAAAAACTGCAATTCCTAGTGGACTCGGTTTTGGCACATTTCGGTGGAGCAGTCTTGGCGGGTACATCGTTAGGAACGGCGGCCACCTTCCTCGATCGTGGGGACACTCTCGAAACCATTGTTGGATGTTTGGAATAGATAATATTAAGGAGGGAAGCTTAGAAGCAGATCGTCAAGGTGTTGGTTTATGAGCCAATAGATTCGATGTATTAGATGAGATGGAAGAGATCAAGACACCCGACCCAACCAGTCTCCTAATGACTGGGTTTCTGGCTGTATTATGGTTCACGCAGTAGAGTGACATTTAACACTGTTCCGCCGCTCCGTGGTACTACTTGCGGCACTGTGAGTGTTGTGAGCCCAACTCATTTACAGCGTTAGAACAATCATGCGCTATTTCAGTTGATCTGCAAAAGTGATGGCTGTACTGATTTTGATCATTCGTGTTACGAGACTGTTGAAGTGAATGCTGGCATTAGGAGAGTGAATTAAACTTCATCGACGGCTGGTTCATGGTCTATCAGTTTACTAGCCTCTGGCTCTCTGCGCGTGGGAGAATGTTGTCTCAATGTGATTGTGAGTGCCGCTTGTGAAAGAAGCTCTGAGGTGGAGAAAACAACTCTCGACCTCTTGACTGGAGATGGAGGATGGTGTTACCTCTCGCGCTCTAGGATATTGGTGAAAGACTTGGGACATAGTTGAGAGGGAAATGACCAAATTGACCAGGATGACTGTCGTCGTGACTTTTGACTTGAGCCTATGTCGCAATATCCAATGTGCCATTATAACCCTAAAAGTCATCATGACTTCAACTCATGACTAATTTCCGCTCAAGACATTGATCAACTGAGAAATGTTAGTGATTCTTGTGAAGGATATAATAACAGCTATAAGTATACTCGATATGGCCCAAAAGGTCATCATGACTTATTTCCGCTCAAGCAAGTCGCACCCGCCGTCATCGCGGGACCCACAAGGCTGCATGGGCAGAATGATGACAACACGAGAACTCCAGTCAAGTCTCGATGATGCATTCAATGTTCGTATGACATTTGCCTCACAATATTCTATCATAAAATCTTAATCCGAACACATCGCAACAGCAATACAGATCAGCTAAATCATCATGTGCAGACCTACCAACAACAGTACCAAACAACATCGTCGTGTCTCTCTTGTTGAAGACATCAGCCATGTCGATCAATACATTAACGACCAGAAGGTTGCCTTGCACCAAGAATGCCAAACTTCATCTACTGCCTCAACTTCCTTCTCTTACGACACCTTGAACATATCAAAAGGGAACTACGTAACTGGTCATTACTCTGACATCAACGTCGACTACTCCGTTTCCAACCTTGTCCTTGGCAGTGGACACTATGGTACAGTTCGTCAATGCATCCACCGTGCTACCGGACAAACCTATGCTGCCAAGTCTATTGAAAAGTCCAAGGTCAGCCGCATGGATCATTTGCAGCGCGAAATCCAATTGCTCTCGATGATGAACCATGAAAACATCATCAATATGGTCGACTGCTACGAGGATGAGACCTACATTCACATTGTTACTGAGAAGTACACTGGAGGTGAACTCTTTGATAAGATTGTCGATAACACCACCAGCAATGGATGTCTGTGTGAATCAGAAGCGGCTAGGATTATCGAGCAGTTACTCAGGGCTGTCGACTACCTTCATGACAACGATATTGTTCATCGAGACATTAAGCCCGAAAATTTGCTCTTTGAGACTAGAAATGAAGACTCTTCTATCCGCCTCATTGACTTTGGATTGTCAAGAACTCACTTCCACGGAGAGGAGATGATGTCGAATCCAGTTGGCACGTGCTACTACTTCTCGCCAGAACTACTTAAGGGATCGTACGATAGGTCTACTGACATGTGGTCGGTTGGTATTGTAGCCTACATTCTTTTATGTGGCTACCCACCATTCAATGGAAACTCCGATCAAGAAATTGTAGCAGCAATTCGACAAGGACGATACACCTTAGTAGACGGATGGGCAGACAAGAGTGCAGATGCAATCGACTTCATCAAATGCTTGTTGAAGAGAGATCCCCGAAGAAGGTGGACTGCAAAGCAGGCTTTGATGCACCCGTGGTTAAGCAATGCTTCTACGCCTATGCAAATGTAAAGAATATATCTACTAGAAATATGTGGAGGCAAGTGGTTATGTGAACTACAATGTACAATACACAAAGTAAATGTGAAGAGTTTCTATCAACAATGAATGTTGTTTTCTACTTGATATTATCTGTTTACTTTTGCTACTTTATTCGACAATGTTACTATTCTACGATACTATGAAAATTATTGTATGACTACCCATTCAATTATTCCCATTCTGCAACATCATTCCATCAAGAACACTACCGATTCAACATTTGTCAATATGAGTAGAATCAAGTTAATCGGCAGCAGAGTGCATTACCCAGGCAGTACAGTGAACCCCCGCCCTTGCTGTTCATTTCAGTTTGTCAATTTGAGCCTGCAGCCTTTCACTCATCTTAACACCCTTCTTCTCCTTTTTTCTCAACTCGTCATTTTTCTTCTTAATCTCATTTTGACCTAACTCTTTCACATCACTTAAGAAAAATTTGCTCCCCGCACCAACCGCACGAGCGGCTACTGTGGCCTCGTTTTTACGATTGATTGCCTTCGATGTCTCGGCTTCTTGCTGGGCGTGAGTTTTCTTGCGTCCCTTGGCGGCAAAGGATTTGCGGCCCTTTGATAGATTCCGTTTTTGTTGCGATGGTTTGTTCTTTTTTGCTGCTTTGGATTTGAGCTTGAGGCCTCCTTGCGCCATAGTTCGTGTTGTTGATGTTATTTTATGCGGTGTGCTTTTATTTGAGCGTTATTAGTCGGTCAGCCTGCTCCACTAGAGTGGATAGCCCTGCTTCGTTTAATTTCTCAGCACCTGCTCAGGTTGTGTGGAGATAAAATATGATCTGTAGATTGCGCGCTGCCGTTGGGCTTGTGAGGTGAATGGATGGGAGGGGGTGTTTGTTTTGGGTGGTGGTGGGGAGGATGGAATGGAGGATGGAGGAGAGCGGAAATGGCGGGAATAATGAGGATAATGGTAAGGTTTTAGCCCAAGAAAAAACGGGCAGGGCTTGGCTGGGCTGATGCTCTTGTGGCAAACACGAACGAGAATTGGTTGCTTACAATGGCCCTTTTTTACCCTTGAGATTTTTAATCATGAGAAATACTGTTGGGTAAATCAAAATTCCACCTCCCGAACCCATTTTTTCATTTTGTGGGTTACTTCGACTTCCATGAAGAAACAGGAGCGACATACGACATAAATGCAAACCCCTGCTGATCAAACACCATGGCTCCTCCCAAACCCATCAGATCTCGACGAATAAACCGATTTCCTCCGCCACCTCGAAGCACCAAAATGGATCCTCCCGCTGAGCAATACCCAATCAGCAGTAGCGGACGTACTGGAAGCAGCCGATATTATGTGACAAAAGTATCGACATCAAGTACTAGCAGTGGCATTTCTTCAAGACGACCCAATGTCGTCCGCACCAAAGGATTGGCAAAGACTGTTTCTACTGGCACCATAGCCACTGAGACTTCATCTTCTACAGCCTCCACCGCCTCCAATTCCAACTGTCCAGTCACTGGAATCAGTTCTGACTTGCTTGCTCATTATCGCGTCATGACTGGCGTCTTGGGATCTGGCAAGTATGGACAAGTACGAGAATGTTTTGCCAGATCTTCCGGACAATCTTTCGCTGTCAAATCTATTGACAAGTCCAAAGTCGGTAACTTAGATCATCTCAGGCAAGAGATTGCCAGTCTTTCAAGTGTCCATCATGGGAACATTGTCAAGATGGTGGATTGTTTTGAAGACCCTACCTATCTACATATTGTAACTGAGAAGTACACTGGTGGCGAGTTGTTTGAAAGCATCATAGAGAACAGATCAACTGCAGGGTGCTTTTCTGAAGTAAAGGCGGCACGAATCATCAGGTCTTTGCTGGAGGCTGTGGCTTATCTTCACAGCAGAGACCTTGTCCATCGTGGTGAGTAATTTTCGCGTTGATGGTTCTATCCACTATCAATGATGATGATTTAATAACCCTCCCATTGTTCAATAGACATTAAACCAGAAAACATCATCTTTGCTCACAATGGAGACGACTCGGATATCAAGTTGATTGATTTTGGCTTGTCCAGAATTCATCGGCAATCAGATGACCCAATGTCAAATCCAGTAGGCACATCATATTATATGGTGAGTACCTTGTAGACTGTATACCGACAATCAGAAAATGAAATAATCTAACTGAATCTTTTCTCACCATCTATGGTATCAAGTCACCTGAGTGCCTGGCACGAAACTATGATAGGTCCTGCGACGTTTGGTCTATCGGGGTCTGCACATACATTCTTTTGTGTGGCTATCCACCGTTCAACGGAAGTAATGATACCAAGATTCAAGAGTCTATTCTTAATGGCAAGTTACGGTTCTGTGGAAAAGGTTGGGGTGACAAGAGTACAACTGCAAAGCATTTCATTTCATGTTTGCTGAGAAAGGATTCTGATCGATTTACTATACAACAAGCTTTGAACCACCCGTGGATTGTAAAGAATGAACTCTTGTGAATTTGCATTATGGCAGTGAATGTTTAGTTTTTACTCTTTAATGAAACCTTCAATGTGTACATTCCATAATGAAGTGATCAAGCGTGCATGTTTCATTGGAGTGTGTAAACTTGAATGCATTAATATATATTTAAGATGTACTGAGAATGTATATTTCATAGTATCCAGAAGACGTTGTCTCTCACTGGTAATATGATAAGCTAAACCAATATCAAATGGTGTCCGCATTTTTACCATCAGTGGTACCCTTCAACCCAAGGCTTATCCTATCGAACAAGATGTGCTCGTATGCGCTATCTTTGATGTAAGGACGAAGGACGGCTGCGTTTATTGGGTTCCACCAGCAATGCGTACACTTTACAATGACATCGAGGTTACTAGGATCGATATGCATGTTGTGTTTTTTACGATTGTCTCGAATGACGGTACGAAATTTGTTCTTTTGCTCGGATGTAATTGTGTGCTCGGAGGCTAGAGATCAATACATGAGGGAAACGTTGAGTAATCACTCCTATCTGATAACAAGGACAAGAAGAGTGAATCTGGAACTTACCATACATGTGAGTAACTTTGGTGTGCTTAAGTCCTTTAGCAAACTTGGACCAAGTCTTATGTGAGACATTGTATGTCTCTCCGATGTTCAAGCACCAGATGCGACACTTCGGTGCTTGTAGGATGCGAAGTAAGTGCATCATCTGCTCGTCTTTCATTGCATTATTGAAATTCTATACGACGAAATAAGTGTGAGACTACGATGGCAAAATTGACGGCACATAGGTGACAGAAGTACTAGGTGACAGAAGATACACACCTGAATATATAGAGCTTGGCAATTGCTATTTTCTTCCAGAGCATCTAGCGCAGCATTCATCACCAACGGAGGCACATTAGGATCATTCAGATATCTCTTCATTTTAAGAACGACCATATCCGAATCATTGCACTGCAACCTATTCAACAGATCCTTGACACTGGCTGAGTTCATCAAATTCTTAGATGGTTGGCGACTCGACCTTCGCACCCAGGTAGAATTGTCATTTCCCAAGGCTGATGAGTCCTGCTGCAAAATTCTGCGGATTTCAGACTCGGTTAGCGCCTGTTCTTTGGGAGGTGCTGGTCCCATAATGACATCTGCAGAGGATCTCCTGCGTGTATACTTTCGTTTTGGTTTCTTCACTTGCTTCTTTGTAATGAGCTTCTTTTTAAAAGTGTTAGAAACCATGTTGCCATCAGATTCGGAATCACTGCTACTACTCGAACTTGACGAGCTGCTTGAGCTACTATCGGAATCACTGCTGCCGACACTACTGCTAGAAGATGATGACGATGAACTGCATGAGGAACTGGACGAAGATGAAGTGCTCGACCAAGAGGAGCTGCTAGAACTGCTGTCAGTGGAGCTTCCGGAGTCGCTACTATAATCCATTTCAAGAAGAGCAGAGAGATCAAATGACGGTTTCTTTTTGCGCGCACTGCAATTCTTTTTCGATGCCGACTTTGATGGCAACGGACTCCTCTGAGCTTTGGTTGATGACTGTTTTGGTCTGGAAGAAGGCTTTTTCTTGAGGCGTTTGAATTTCTTTGGCTTTTGTTCAATGGAGCTGTCAGAATCCGGTTCTGGCTCAGAAGAATTTTTCTTGACGCTTGCGTTTGCTTTCGGGGACTTTTTGCTCTTCTTAATAAGGCATGTTTCGGCACCAGGCTTCAGGCTAGGAGGCTTCAAATGACATTTCTTGTCAATTGGCAAAGGAGACTCAATTTTCTCCAGAATTGCAACACCTTTTCGTGGGACATGTACCTCAGAATGAAGAATACGCACTGCCTCTGGTTTTATCATCAACTTTTTCAGACTTGGGTCCATTACAGATGATACCTTGGCAGTTTGCTTATCTTCAGCATGGAGAAGATCCTCAGTCGGTACAGACACGGGTGATTCGCTCAAAACAGCTGGTCGATATGTCTCCCGTTTAGCTAGAACTGCCACATCTGACGTTTCTCTGACAGAAGTCTGTAGCCGCATTCGAGCCTTTGCAAGAATCTGTTGTGCCTTGCTTTCAATGTCAGAGTGAGACGACAAGCTGGGAACATGGAGCTTCGCAGGATAGGCCTCTTTCTTTGGTTCTGTTACCTTGAGCTGTTCTTTTGGAGAGGGTGACGGCTTTGCTTGGGCACTAGTAGGTGAAGATAATTTCAACTTGGTGTTATTGCCAGGAGAATTCACCGCATCATGGGGAGACGCCTTGATCTTGGGCAGTTTAATGTGAATATGAGCTCTGCCAGGATCGAGTGGTTTGTCTGTGGATGTTGACTTACTGACTTTGGGCAATTTGATATGAATGTGGGGAGGCTTTCGAAAGACTGAGGTGTCGGCTTTTGGGGATTTTATCAAATCATGAATGGATGAGTTATTGGATGGTTCAAGACTGGTGGCTAGTGATTTCGCAGATGATAGAACCTTTTTGGAGGGTGATTCGGGTGAGTTTGGCTCTGTTGCTGCTGCTGCACGCAGTTCTTGAACTGGATACGAATGCACATGTACAATCTTCTTTTCATCACCTCCCCCTTGCCTAGGCTCGTCATCAGACACAACTCGAGCTCTCTCCACAAGATGAGGCACATTCCCCTCCTTAAAATCAATCCCACTCCCCATTTTTCCCCTCTCCCCCAAAAACGAAGCAACGCTCTCCTCACAAACGGTCGTAGAATGGTCTTCTTCGGTGGTACTAACAATAGGATGAGAAGTCTCCCCCCATCTCCCCTGGTTAGGTGTATTAAGACACACCCTCTTTTTCAACGGTAAATGCTCCGTTGCAGTTAGAGAAGTGGTAGAGACGACTGTGGGTGGTGGGGCCCAACGGCTGCTGGAACTTTTGTTGGGAGTAGGTTTGGATTTTGGTGCACTCCATCGAGAAAACACCGATACACTACTTGACGATGCTTCTACTTGATCTACCGGGGTAGCAGGCAGTTTAGAGCGGGGCTGGAATCGATTTCCAAGCGATCCCCCCACAATTGGCGCGTCTCCCTCGTTATGGCCATTGGATCTGGGCTCCCATCGGCAGGGACGGGGCGTCACAGCCGCCTCACAATTATCAGTAGCAGGGCTAGCCGACGCAGTTTCGACCACCCTCTTTTTTAACGGGGGAATAAACTTTAGCTTCTTCCTCTCCCCCGTTGCTGTTGTTGCCCCTCCTTCGTATTTACGTTTGTAAAGGCCACGGGAGGACGAATATCGATCCTCGTCGTAATGCTGCCTCCGATGACGGCCCGATGAATTTGATCGGCTCAGTGATCGTTCACGAGAGCGAGAATATTGCGGTTCATCGGCGCGGAGGAGTTCGACCACCTCCCCCTCTTCTTCGGAGAGATCCATGGAATCGGCGAAACGGCTCCGCGATGAGTTGTCGGGCTTGTTGGTCAAGTTGTTGGTGCACATCATATCCGTTGTGTTTAGGTAGGGCGGACACGGGCATTTAATTGGTGATTTGTACGTGATTATAACGATTTATTTGGAGGATGCCATTGAATTCGTTGGTGTTCGGGTTTGCGTTGATGGGGCAAAGCCGCATCGGATGTGGTAGGATAGATGGCCGGTATGTTTGTTGGTGTTGGGTGTTGGCGTTTGAGAGGAGGAGATGAGCGAGCTCGCGTTGAGAGAATAAGTACCTATGGTAGCGTAAGAAGAGAAACATAGTGTAGAGAGGGTAGATATAGTCACAAAACTCTTGAAAAACAAAGCAAGTGCTCGCAACGTACTCATTTGGCAAAGAAGAGATCAGTAGACATGTATGCAATGAGGTCTCTCACTCGCATTTTCATTACGAATGCAATCTGTGTTTATTGTCCAATATCTACTCCAATATGTCATCGTTTTTAGTGTAACATCATTGCTTCGCCAACATACTGCTTTCTCCTCCAAATTGTTACTCTAATGGGGTGAATTGGGACATAACAACTTACTTTTACTCCCCTCATGTTTTTGACTGCACAACAGCAAAAGCAATATATGATAACAAGTGTCAGTGTTTAAGAATGCTGAAGCTGATGATGCATTGAGCATAGACCAACTATTTACCGTTGCCTTAGCTTTAGCTCGCTAACAAAAAGCATAGATAACTTTGTAAATCTAGTATCAATGACATTAAGACCACTGAAGTGAAGCTCTTGAGCTGTTTCTTCTTCATAAAAAGCAGTGCCAGGCCATTTGGTTCCAGTTCCGTTGACCCACTGCACCAACAAGTGTTAGCAGCCAACAACAGTAGCATCAAGCGAGGACCACTATTGGAACGGCAATTCAAAAGCAGACGTATCAAATAGAAGAGAATAGCAACAGATTAACACCTACATGGTTGAATATAAGCAAAAGCACTTGCTGTGTTCACCAGTTTCTGTGAAAGACTCGGCAAAAATACCTGAGTTGTATAGTTGTAGTGATACTCCCCATAATACAACAGATTATCTGGTCTTTAATTTTGGATAGCTTTGGGGAGAGGGTGGGGTAGAGCAATAAAACGCTGTTTCCACCCACTTTTTGAGAGGAGAGGAGAGGAGAGAAGAGAAGAGAGAAGCTTCTATGAAAAAAGTGGCTTCTCTTCTCTCATAAAAGTGGGCCTGTGCCACCTATTCATAAATGACATAAAGAAGTTGTTAGAGCGAAGAGAGGCAAAGAGATGAAGAGGAGGCAGGATGAAGAGACTTGCAGCACTCTCTCGATCCTCGATAGAAAGCACTGCATCAATCGAATCAGGAGATGAATGTACCAGAATCACAAGAGAACTCCATTCCGAGGGACGATGAAGACATGAATCTTCTGTTGCAAAAGATTAAAAAGACCTCAAAACCGAAACTAACCATTGAGTTGTTGAAATTGGCATATCCATTTATCTTATGCGAGATTTCTCAAAGTCTGCTTCTCATCGGTACGTTCTCACATGCATTGACGTCCTTCGTTGGCCAATAGTCATCACATATCAATCTCCGTAATTTTATTAACAGTAAGCACTGGGTTCGTCGACAACCTTGGCAAGAAAGATTTGGCAGCCATGGCCCTTGCTCAAACCTGGTTCAGCATTTGCAATGTTACTTCCATGGGTTTATGACAGCCATTGATAGTTTTACGGAGCAAACCAAAAACTGGCCTACTCGATCTGGACGGGGACATCCTTGTTGATTGTCACTTCAGTGACAATGGTTCTGTCTGGACTCATGTGCCTCTGCAGGCCATTTATGCATGCATTTGTCTCAGAAAAAATATTGTGAATGAAGCTCCTCTCGTCTGCACTTGTTTTGAGATTATGTACTGATGATTGTCATCTTTTGCGTTTGTCTTAATGCGTAGTGGCTGATACCCGGGTTGTTTCCGCTGTATTGATTTCGAGTTCTCTCAAAATATCTACAGGTGCAAAACAATCTCATCCCATCTGTAGTCATTGGTATATGTGCGGTAGGGCTACACGCGCTTTTTTCTGGACTCTGACGTTCAAAGTCAGATGGGGCATTGCAGGGGCTCCTTGGTAAGATCAGACAGCATACTAGATAAGTTCAGTTCATTTTGAATATCCATTTATACAAACCATCTCCAATACTGATGTAGGGCAACCAATCTAACAGCGACAACTCAATTCTCAGTGATGATGATGATTATGTTATGGAAAGAGAAAACTCTCCTGAAGACTTATCTGTTGGTGCTCTTAAGCCGTTCCTGCATATAGCTGTACAAAGAGCTCTTGCAAAGTTTGGTACATCATCGCATGATGTGACAATGCTCTAATGCTAATTGAAGTAGCACCTCATACCTTCTGATTGTGTTTCGCGGTATAGTTGGTGCTTTCGTCTGGGAATCAACCACTTTCACAGTGTCGTTTCTTGGTAAGCTTGACAGTTGTGTTCCATATTACATATCGTATCAGTGAATATCGAACTGGTCAATATATATTCTCTTGTTGACTTTTGTTTGTGTGTCTCATGTTTGAAGGAGTCGGTGAGTGAGATAAAATAATGACAATGAATCTCTCGCTGTCCATATTACTTCTCTCACCTACATATAACAACAACATAAACAGCAAGCCTTGGAGCATATTCCATCACTTACAATCTCTTTAGGTTTATCTCTGTGTCATTCACTGCGGCTGTAGGCAACGCCGCATGCATACTGACTGGCAGGTACATCGGCAATCAGAGGCTGAAGGATGCAAAAACTGTGTACTATATGAGTCTTCTACTTATACTTATTATCGAATCGGTCATTGTTGCGGCCTTGCTGATCTGGAAAGTTGAAATTGGACATTTGTTCTCCATCGATGATGAAGTTGCAATCATAGTATCCAATATTCTGCCGATGCTGTCTGTCGTTCTACTCACTGATGCTATAAATGGCGTAAGCTCTGCCACTTTCTACGGCATCGGCAGGCAGAAATGGAAGTTGTACAACAGCCTGGTTGAGGTAAGCAAGTGTCTGCCGAGTTTTAGATCGTATAGAATCTTGAATAGCTCAAGATATTCTTCATCATAGTACTTGTTATTAGGATTGCCACTTTCATATTACATGGCATACAAAACCCATCTTGTTGGTGTGTATGGACTGTGGCTTAGTAAGTGTATCATTGGAACATGCTATTCAATTACTTGCTTGGTTTTGATGTGCCACGAAGATTGGATGAGAGAGACCTTTAGAATGAATAAAAGGTTGTCATCAATAGACGTTGAGTGTGAACCTGCTGTAACTAAGTATCTGAGTGAGACGGATGAATCACCAATAAGTGCCGAGCCTCTTTTAAGCGACAGACACGGTGTTGAAGAACAGGCTGGTGCATCTGATGTAGTTCTGTCGACTGTTTAAGTTAAGCTCAACCTGAAAAGGCAGTGCTCCCTGTTGATACATCAAGAGCTTTTGCAAGCTTTGACCTCCTGACAACTTTGTGCTGTTGGCTCAACTCTCTCTAAAACTGCCTCTCTTCTCTTTCACTCTTTCCCGCCACGTTTTGTGATGCCTCCTCCGCCTTACCTCGCCCGCCGCGCCCCCGACCGACCTCATCTTCTCGACCTCTCGCTCTCTTCTGTCCTCTCCTACAGTCCTCTCTCTGATAAACTCGACAGCGGAAGATGTTGACTTGGATCATCTTGCTCCTCCTCGCAATATGTCTGGCCATTCCATATTCGCTGGCCTTTCAAACTATTGAATATAAGTACACACCAAGACATCTAAATGTACACGCGCTGCGGCTGGCGTTAGATGATGGTGGCAGTACATCGGTGCAGCGTCCTCTTCCTCGGAGATCTCTGAAGAAGGTGAGCACCGTCTTCCAATCGCATTGTTGAGTCGTTTCTTATGCGCGTAATTTATTCATATTATGTTCATATTTATATGACCAAATTTTTTTTTGTACAATAATAAAAGCGGAAGAACAAACGACGTGAACGAATGGATAGAGTATTTCGCAACACTGAAACAGAACAAACATCAGATGGTGAGTACGAGATAGAAACACGACCGATACGACGAATTGATGCGATTGAGGCAGGATTGGATTATTGGATGGATGAGATTGATTTGGAGAAGGAGAGACAACGAAAGATTGCTGCTAAGAATCGAAAGGTGTGTGTTCTACAACTGCCTGCTTGATTTTATGTTCATTGCAATTATATCACTATAGGCGGAACTAATTTATATGCTGCTCCTCTTTGAATCACTGAAATGACATACAACAAAAAGGCAATGGAGGGACAAATCTCACGAGACAAACTCAAAGAAGAAGTAATTGCACCATACAAACAAAATTGGATTGGAATATTCTCAGTTATGATTATGATTCTATCCATGATCATAAAAAAATTTCCAGAGCTGATGCAGATTCCTGTGATTCCGATACCTGATCTATAAAGCGTTAAATTGAAAGGGGGGTCTCGTAAATGGAAAAGTAAAGCAATTGGATATCACACATTTTTTCTATCTTGCAGTTCTGGCTCCTGACTACCTAGGAATGATGACACATCAAATTGTTTCATTTGATTTTTGTGCAGATTGTAGTATGAAGAAATTTATGTGTAAATTGAATTTGTCGTACACCTGGGCCAAAACTGTTGACTCTCTAGAGCAGGGTGATTTGAAATTACCAAATAGGTGAAAATGAGAGGTATTCTTACCTAGCTGCTCAAGCTTGGGCACTACAACAGCTCCTTATTTTCAAAACTATTTCCACAAGGTTTGATTTTTGGAACACCAATCAACTAACCAACCACAACTCATTATTTTGAGAACATGAAGATGAGGTCAAGCTTTGGCAAGAGTAAAAATCAGAAGACTCATCATGACAATCAAATGACTCAGCCCTGTAGCATCACGTCAGATGTTTCAACAGTAAACACTGTTGAAATTTGATCAGATTTGATACATAGCTACAATAACTCAACAGACTCATGAAAAGCGTGCAGAGTATGCTACTTTCAAGTCAGCAGTTAACAAGTCACAAGTGACTGATAAAAACATCAATATTAGTTCACGCCATTTGTGTCGTGTGAGACGACTAAGAAAATTACAGACAGGACAGCTACAGAAGACCCAAAATCCAGCTCTGGGCCCATCCATGCTGCTGTGCCACTCCATCACCTCTGCATGGGTCCTCAGAATCATGTTACAATGTGCAACAGGCATTCATGGTCCATCTTGGGTGGTGCTGTGCCTCTTTTGGAGCAGCCTTGTGTGAAAATTTGCATGCAGTGCAGCCTCAGAGCGGGACAGCTACGGGAGACCCAAAATCCAGCTTTGGGCCCATCCACTGCTGCTGTGTCACTCCATCACCTCTGCATGGGTCCACAGAATCATGTTCATGTTACAATGTGCAACAGGCAATTCATGGTCCATATTGGGTGGTGCTGTGCCTCTTTTGGAGCAGCCTTGGGTGAAAATTTGCATGCAGCCACAGAGTGGGACAGCTATGGGAGACCCAAAATCCAGATTTGGGCCCTGTCCAGTGCTGCTGTGCCACTCCATCACCTCTGAATGTGCAACGGGCAATTCATGATCCATCTTGGGTGGTGCTGTGCCTCTTTTGGAGCAGCCTTGGGTGAAAATTTGCATGCAGC